>JAESVK010000622.1:1224618-1231685 GCA_017140935.1 Hamamelis virginiana
AGGAAACTAGATTGTTCCCCATAGAGGGTGCATTTGGTTTGCAGGAATGGTTTGATGGGAATGGGCATCTTATTCTTGGGAATGAGATTACCATGAATGGGATGCCTGGAGTGGTTCCTATACTATTGTTTGGACAAGTTAGGAATATTATGTTGGAATCAAATTCCATTCCTATTCTAGTGTTTGGTTTAACCTAGTTATATATAAGAATGAAATAACATTTGATAATTTTTTTTTTATATTTAAAATACCCTTTGTTATGTGATGGCGGGTGGGTAGAGACGGTAAAGGTGGTGGCGGTGATGAATTATTGGTGATGTTTGGAGGTGGTGGTGATGATGAATTATTGGTGATGTTTGGAGGTGCTGGTGGATGTGGTGGTGATGATGTTGGGAGCGGTGGTGATAAGCAACAACAATGGTGATGGTGGACCAGCGGCGGAAATGGCAGACTAGTGGTGGTGGTGGCAATGGTGGCGGTGGTGGACTGATGGTTGATTGGTGATAATCATGGTAGTGGTGGTGGTGGTGGTTGCAGTGGTGGCGGTGGCAATGGAGTGGCCGTGATGGGGGCAGTGGTAGTGGCAGCGGTGGCTTTGGAGTGGCGGCGGCGGTAGTAGTGGACATGTAATGGCGGTGGTGGTAGTAATGGGCTGGGGTAAGGGTTGATTCCCAAATAATGGGAATCATAAAACCTATCTCCAATGTCGGTTTTGAACACCCACATACTTGGGCATCCCATTCCCACTTAAGGCCTATTCCCAGGAATAGATTTTAAAAAATTAATGACCCAAACATGGGAATACCTGGAATAGGAATGGGATTCCCATCATCCCATTCCTCCATTCCCACATTCCCATTCCCACGAACCAAATGCACCTAGAAGGTACAATACCCAGATGTAGAGCAATGATCAATAGAATGGTCATAGATTGCATCTGTAAAACATAAGATGTAAGAACAGTCACTATCCATATAGAATAAACCCAATCTTGGACAAGACTTAATATACCAAAGAATCCGATAAACTGCATCCAAGTGAGGAGGCCGTCAGTCCTTGCTGGTGGTCACTGGTGATCGTCAAAAGCTCTGACTTGTCGGTGGTCAGTGCATGACTGTCACGATTGTGTGTTAGATGGTTGGGTCTAGCGTGGTGGATGGCTGGATCTGGTGTGGTGGGTTGTAGGATAGAGTTGTATAATGTTTTCTCCACCTAGGTAATCAAAGCATCCATGGGAGTTAAGTTTTTGTTAATCTTGCATTTAGGCTTAGGTTTAGGGTTAGGCTCTAATACCAAGAAGAGTCATAAGGTTAAAAATAATAGGAGAAAATAATTAGAGGAGAATGAAATGCCTAATGTTAGGTCATCACCTTTTTTTTGGTAATAATAATGATTCAAATGAAGAATAAGTACAATTACAAGAATACCCCTACTATAAATCTATTATAATATGTTTGTCAATAGCTTGGGCTAGCATATGTGGTATATGTCTTGTACTCTTATGGTATGATGCATATATGTTTTGTGGTCTTGTTGTTACACGGTCTTGGGTAGGACTCAACCCCAAAAGCTAGCTCAAGAGGTGAGGGTGCCCTCATGCTTATATACAGCACATTACTTTCATACTTAGGCGATGTGGGACTTTGCTTCACACTTGTCAACCTGCTCCTGTCCAGTAGCCATTATGCGTGGAGCATGGGTGTAAGTGAATAACTTAGGTTGCGTTTGGCTAAGCTTCAACTTCCTGTTTTTTGCTTAAAAAAGTAGAAAAATGGAAGTTTTGGTAATGAAGCACGTTTGGTAGGTGACTTCTACTTCCTATTACATGGAAGCAACTTTGTGAGATTCCAAAATTTGTGATAGTAAAAAAAACTTGCTTCCACAGCTTTTTAAAGTAAGAAGCAAAAAAAAAAAAAAAAAAAAAAAAAACACGGAGTGGGAGGCACATTGCACGGACCAGCCATCGACTCCTCGGGGTGAAAAAAAAATCTGTCTCTCCCACGCCCAATAACAAGATACCGACGGTGCCGGAAGCACCATTGTCTTCATCACCATCGGCGCCGGAAAACATCACCTAATCAAGACTTTATACTTTGTTCATACCATAATATGTTTGATTTTTTTTATCTGCAAAACATTTGTAGCTCACTTCTCCATATCAAATAGCTGAATTTCAGCTTCTCCATCTATTGATTTGCAAACATGTGGGGTTTGCTCAAAGCTCTTGATTGAAGCGTGGGGTTGAATTGCAGGGCGTGGGTTTATTTGATTGAGTGGCGTGGGTTTATTTGATTGAGGCTTGGGGTTGAAATGCAGGAGAGGGACCTCGTGATGTCGTGCTTTGATGCCGTTGCTGGAACTTTTCATCTCCTTTTCTCCATTTTTCTTCACTCCTCCGTCGTCGGGATAGATGATTGTCTTGATTCTGATATATATTTTATATATAAGTCTTGATTCTGATATGAGGCTTGATCTTATGCCAATATATATATATATATATATATATATAAGGTTATAATAAAATTTCACATAATTATTAAAAAGTGGTAGCAATTGTGACTTCCAAACGTCCTTCTTACTTAAAAAAAATTAATAGTCAAAGCAAAAAATTATTTCTACTTCCAAACTTAAAAAAATAGAAAAGTGGTAGCTTATCCAAACGGCACCTTATTTGTCATCTTACATTTTTCTGATTGATCTTAACCTTATTATATTTCTTTGCAAATTAATTTTGGGGAAACTACAATTTGACCCCTGCACTATTGGTCAAAAACACTTTGCATCCATATACTTTCAATTGTGACTTATTGACCCTGTGCAGGATTGCTTTATGACACTTTACACCCTTCTGTCAGTTAGCCATTTGTTTATTTGACTGAAAAATAATGTTAGACTCGTTATTCTTTTATGCAGTATTTATCCTACATTGCTAATTTGCCTACAAGTATATCGGTGAAGTTTCATGATTTTTCTCAATATATTTTATTTATTATGAATTTTATTTTCTTTATGGAGAGAATAATTCATAAAAGTTAAAATATATTGAGAAAAATCATGAAACTTTATTGATATGCTTATAGACACATTAGCAATCTAGGATAAATACTGCATAAAAAAAATAACATGACTAACACCATTTTTAAGTCAAATAAACAAATGACTAGCTGACAGAAGGGTGCAATCTATCACATTTTAATAGTACAAGGGTCAATATGTCAAAATTGAAAGTATAGGGGTGCAAAGTGTTCTTGACCAATAGTATAGTGGAGCAAATTGTACATTCCCCATAATTTTTCTATCTTATGTTTGCTTGACTGACATTAACATTTGTCATCTTGTTTGAATTATGCATTTTCACATGACAGAAGGAATATAAAAATCTTCATAAAGGAGAGGAAAAGAAACTGCAACTTTTATGATGTTTTTGGTACTTATGATATCAGATGTAGTGATTTAAGCATGTAGTATGTGGGTGCTTTTACTTGTCTTGAGTGACAGGAAAACTAAATTAATCGGTTAGGCTAACATATTTTCATACAATTCCTATGAATGAGTCAATTATTTAGATTTCAAGATAGATTTGTTTTTCTCAATCCATTGTTTTTAATTATTCTCCTTGGAGAAAGAACTTATAAAAAGGGAAGAACAGATTTAACTTTACCAATACTCAGTTCTTTCTTTCTCTTCTTATTCTTAATCTTCAGTTCTATTGGTTTCCTATCTAGAGCCATGTCTTCTGCTGAATCATAGTTATCATGTCTTCTCTCAACCGATGTTCCCTTTGGAATGCCTTCAACCAATGGTATGGTGGTTTCTTTTTCACATGTTCCTAGGGAAGCAATCAAATGGTTTTCGGATGGGCTAAATTAATTTATGTTTCTAGTTTAACAATTTTTTATTAAAAGAGAGCAAATTACTAAAGCATATTAGATAATTCTCTGGTTGGATAATTAGTCTACTGTCCACCTGATGTGGGTTTTTTGAGATTTTTGTGATCTTCTCTTTCTTTTTAAGATTATCTTTGTCATGTTTTCTAGTTATATGGTTTTCAAATTTACTTCTCTGGCCTCTGCCCATTATGCATTTTTTGCATTTAATATATAAATGGAAGCCTATACCATATCCCCCCCTCTGTAAGGTGGCTTCTCCCTAAAATGGTGTGGATTGCACAATTACTATTTCAGATTCAAAATGTATTGATGTTGAATTGAGTGAAGCAATATCATTGAGCTGAATTCTTCCCCACCTGGGAAAATATTGCTACATGCAACAACCAACAGAAAAGGGTTGTTAAATCAGAAGTTGAATCCTGTCAAATATTAAATCCATCTGTAGCTGCTGCTACTTGCTAAAAGTAAATATTTGTTGATTGATGCACGAGCTGCTTTAAATAATTGTTATTTAAGAACGTAGTAGTTTTAGCAGTGAAAGTTTTCGGTTTGAATTGTATTGGGGACACCTTCCCTCCCTCTCCCCCCCCCCTCCCCCTCTTTATAAGGAATCCTTGTTGATTTCATGTAATGGGTTTTTTAAAACTAATTTAAATAATTCTCATAAACTGTACTCTTCCAAATATTTTGTTTCATTGTTGCTTCTTTTTACCAGTCACTACTTCACCTAAAATTGAGCCCTAATTGGTGGGATAGGACTTTAATGAGTTGAATTGTGTTTTATATGATGTTGCAGTAAATAAGCGTCCTGAAGGTAATTACTGACCAGAACCAGTTTTAGTATCTATTTGTTTGTCATTAGGCTGAGAGAATAGACTGTTTAACTATGTAATAAGGATTGACGTGGATCTCAGTACCCGTATTGGTGTCCAAGATGCATATGTCAATGTATCAGAACAAAAAAAATGCTAGTATAGGATTGAGCTTGGTACAATTCACCTGCAATTTATACTCTGCGTAAGATTATGACAAAATTACTATTGAGGATTCAAATCTCTAGGAAGAAGCTGATTCTTGTGCTTTCTCTTGCAGCTTAAGAGGGAATTGCTGCTTTTATCTGTTGGTATCGGAACAGCATGTACAGGGTATTGTTTGATAGTTTTTTCAGTCCAGGTAACATTTCACTGACCCTGAACATCCCCCAACAAAAAGAAAAATCCATGTAGAGAGGAAGAAACTGGGTAGTCTTTTAAGTTTTACTATGTGGATGTTCAGTTCATTATGAAGAAAAAATTTCTGTCAATTATTTATGATATTCAGTTCATTACAAAGAAAAAAAAATTGTCAATTATTTATGAGGAATCCACATAATGGAACATATTTATTATAGCTTCTGTGTATTAGTCCTATCCTACCTCTTAAGGTAGTAGGACTAATATACAGTAGCTATGATAAAATGGAGGAATCCACTTCCATCTGTCAATTATTTGATTGTTGAAAAGACCGAGGAAAAGAAATGAATGTTTGGAAATTGCAACTATTCCAACCCAATGAGTTCTAAGATTCCAAAATATCTCATCTTTTCCATGGTTTTCTCGGCAACCAAGCAGAGCATTATTTCGCTTATTTTTTGAACAATATTTTTTTATTGTCTAATTAATAGGTAGGAAAGAACATACTTTATGTGCTTACATCGATCTGATCTAGTTCACTCATTAACTACACAGGCTGCCATTAGTTACGCAGCAGGAGTTCTTTTCAGGTTAGTTTAGACATTTTTTCTTCAAATGTTGAGGTTATTTTTGTTTAACTTATGCCTTTTATTTTTGGTGAAAAGTTTAACTTATACCTTCAATGAGCCAATTCTGGCATCTGTGGACTTGTAATGGGTTAATGATTCCCTAGAGTCAGGGATCAACTGAAGATGACTTATTTATTATTAATGACAGAGGTGTGCCATGCTGAAAATGATTTAGAGATAATAATGTATCTTTTCAGACATATGCATGACAAAGATGGTAAAAAAAATTTCTTAGTTGAAACATTCTTGCCTTGGAGCAGTTAATATTAATTAATTTTTTTCTTGGTGGAGAAGTTTCTACGGACTTATGGACGCTTAATGATTTTAGCTTATCTAAGATTGCTTATTCATGTCTTTTTTTCTTTATCCTTTTTTTCTTTTGGGAGAGAGAGAGAGAGAGAGGTCTCTTGACGTTGTTCAACAAATTAACTTTATTCTGTGAATGCTATAATTGGGTCCATTTCTGCAAAACTCTTATTACATAGTGGCTGACACAGCCTCTTTAATCAGATCCGGAGAAACCTTTATTTATCAGGGAAAATAAAACTTTGTGATTTATGCATCACTTGGTATTATAACTGACAGCATTTTCAGTGCAGTTGCTTGTACCTTCAGCTCTTATTCCAACATGCGGACAACCTTTCGAAGCAAACAGTTCCTCAGATTTTCATGCAAAAGAAATCAAAGAAGTACAGCCAAAAACTTTATCCTTGATTTATGCATGTGCTTTATATTACCAATATTCATAGTTCAGTAATTCTTTTATTGGTTTTCTTAATTCATTTTTGTTTTTTTTTTTTGTTTTTGTCTTATGCTTACTAACGTATCTTTTCTAATTTAGAATTGGGATAAGAAGTGAGGACCTTAAGGATTTTTTAGAGAGATCAGTCAAGGGTAGCAGTATGGCTCTTTCATCCCCAAGGCTTGTGATACCGGCAGCAATATATGGATTGTGGGTACTATCTCATCAGCATTTTGCCGGTGATTTCTTTGAATTTCAGGTAAACCCACTCTTTCTGAAACTGCAAAGAGCTCAAACCATGATGGTGAATAATAAGTTGTGTTTTTTTATTTTTTATTTTTAGTATTTGTATTTTCTTGTTCTTCACAGCTTGTGCCAGCCATGCTTGGGATGTTTGCCTACAAAGCTGCTGCTCTGGTTCAAGTTTATAGGGACAACGAAGATCTTCAGTTTGTCTTTCCGGACGATAGCGAAGGATCAATTGACTGAGAATTCTGTTCTAGTTACTCTTGGGGGAGTATATTGATGCCTTCATTTTTGTAGTCATAGTAATTGGTTGCTTCCCAAAAGTTTGCTCCGGGCGTTTGAAAATCAGAATTGATTTTTTTTTTTTTTTTTTTTTTTTTTTTTTTTT
>JAESVK010000622.1:1290269-1310007 GCA_017140935.1 Hamamelis virginiana
GCAGGGCACCTGATGCTCCTTGTATCAGGTGCACCTGATAACAGCAAAATTGTATATATATATATATATATATATATATATTAATCTTAGAGCGGTGTGGTTACCCTCTAAAACCGATAAATAAAATAGCTAAGTATGCTAAGATGAACAAGATACTTAAAACATGGAAAACATAAGTAAAGAAGATAAAAGATTAAACAAGCCACGAGTATATTACATAAGGAAACTCTTACAGACATGAAACTGAAAAACTAAGAGAGAGGACTGGACACTACCCAGGTTATGCCTCTGAAGATACATAACAAGTCCTTTTATAGAGGACGGATTCCAAATCAAACTTCAAACGAGCTTATTACAAGATAATATCACAAGTAAAAAAAAACCAACTTTAACAAAGCTGAACTGACTAAAGTAAAGTAACTTTACTTTAACAAAGCTGAACTGACTAAAGTAACTTTACTTTAACAAAGTTGAACCGACTAAAGTAACTTTACTTTAACAAAGCTGTCTTCAATCCCATCCATCGTTTGGATCATTCTCACTCATGTAGTATTCATCTAGAGAAGGGGGGTCAGGCTCAAGCTCTTCATACTCAGGAGTATCAGGATTCTGAGATATGCCAGGGAGATTCTGAAGATATAACTGTGGAGTATTTGGACCATCAGGTGGATAAGTACCAATGTTGAGAAAAGTAACTTCTCTGAGAGCTGTCTGACAATCTTGATAGTACCAACAATCTGTGTGATGATGGTGAAGAGTGCCATCTGGATTATGGAGCCATTGAAGAGTGGGAGGATAGAAAATCCTTTGAGAACGATCATTGTTCTTTGAATTAAACTTGACAAGGAGAGGAGCACTGTTGACTTTTATTCTGAGAACAGGATGGATCAAAGTAGGGTAAGCACGCCAAATACCATGATGACCGTCATGATACAAAACTTGTGTCCAAAATCTGTCAAAATATGGATCATTACCAAAGAACCCATAATAAAGCTGTGGTTCGAAAACAATATACATATGGAATTCATTGAGCAGGTACCACAGGTATATATAATGGAAAGGTGTCCATGAGGCTATCCAGAACTTAAGGGGAGTTTTCCAAGGACTGTCATGATGATCAGGCCATCCATAAAGCCAATGGTTGGAAAATGTGAGAAGATAAGCCTTGAGAGTATCAAGAATTTCAATGGACCTTTTTCTTATGGTGAGATCAATGATCTGAGTTTTAAGATCAGAAGGTAACAAGGAGAAGAGTTCCTCAAGTGAATCAGGGTCATTGTTTCCAGAGGAGGAAGAAGATGAAGCTCCTGTGATAGGGTAAATGCACAAAGGAGAAGGCATTATGGTTGTGATGGGAGGAGGATTTCTAGAGAGATAATCAGTGAGAATATTATTCTTTCCAGAAATATGTTTACCTGTGAAGTTCCATTGAGAAAACCAATTTGCCCATCTGAGAAGTTGAGGGTGAGGAAGAACTTTTCTTTTGAACTGCAGCATCTTGGGAAAAGAGGACATATCCATCTCTATCAGAAAATTGTGACCAATGAGATGAAACTGAAACTTTTCAATGCCATACTTGACTGCAAGGATTTCTTTGAAGGTGGAGTGGTAATGAGATTCTGCTGAAGAGAAAGCACCACTTTTGTATCCACAAATTTGTCTTTTTCCGTTAATTTCTTCAAAGAGAGCAGAGGCCCAAAATTCATCAGAAGCATTAGTCTGAAGAATTCTTTTTCCAATTCCAGGGATCTGCAAGGGAGACAACTGTTTTCCAATTTCTTTTAACTTTTGGACTGCAGTGGTGTGTGACTGATTCCACTGTGGAGGATTCTTTTTCAAAAGCTTTGAGAGACAATTTCTATGAATGGATACTTTTGGGATAAAGTCTGCAATATAATTGACAACACCGAGGAACTGTTGAATTTGCCTTACTGACTGAAGTTGATCTGGAAAGTCACATAATTTTGTTGCTATGTGAGGCTGTGGGACATATTTTCCATCAACTATCTGCATGCCAAGAAAGTCAATAGTGGACTGAGCAATTATCATCTTACTTTCTGAAAGCATGATTCCATGAGATTTTACCAGTTGGTAAAAATCATCGAGTAATTTTGAATATAACTCAACAGTGGGAGAGAAAAGCAAGATATCATCAATGTAAATCAATGCATGAGACAAAAGAGGTCTGAATAGATCAATCATTGCTTTTTGGAAGTGGGAAGGAGCATTTTTGAGACCAAAGGGCATTACTGTCCACTGATAGTGATGATCAGGGATGCAAAAAGCTGTTTTGAATCTTTCTTCTGGATGAATGCCTAATTGCCAAAATCCTGCCTTAAGATCAAACTTAGAGAAGATCTTAGCATGGGAAAGATGTTGGAACAGAGAGATTTTGTTCGGCAAGGGGAATTTATCATCAGCTAGAAAATGATTCAAATCTTGGTAATTAACAACCAATCTGAGCTTTCCACGAATTTGTTCAGAATGTTTATTGACATAAAAAGCTTCACATGCCCATGGGGAAGAAGTATTTTCAATGATTCCTTCCGAAAGAAGGGAAGTAACTTCTTTCTTTGCAAGAGAAAGATGTTCAGGATTCATACCTCTGTGAGAGGCTTTTGTAGGATTAACATCTTCATTCTTTTTGAAAGGAAGTGACACAAAATACGAGGAATTTTTCCAGAGGGGATTTGGATTTTTGAGGAGGAACTCAGAATGAGTATTCGCGCAACATTCTGAAATGAGCTTAGCTTTGATGGAATCAAAAGTATCAAGAACAAAGAGATGAGGAATTTGAGTCCATGTCATCAAATGTTGTCTGTAGGATAATCCTTGAGAAGACCATCTAAGACCAACAATTTTATGAAGAATATCAAAGCCAATAAGAACATCTCTGCCATTAAGAGAAGAACCAAGAACTTGATGTCTGACCACGAGATTAGGAAATAATCTGATAAGAATCTGTTTGCTAATCTTTGTGATCTGAAATGTTTGTCCATTTGCTGCTCTGAATGTCTGATTATGAGGAAGCCAGTATTCATCAAGAAGAATTGCTGGATTAATCATTGTTGCCGCAGCACCTGTATCAAAAAGAGCAATAACAGGTATTGGTCTGGAATAAGTATCCGGCAAAATATGAATCTGAGCAATAGGGGTTGGATGAGAGACTGGTAACTTCATTGGAAGAGTAGTGAATATCATATCTAATTCTTCATCAGACTTGAGAGAAGTGGTTTCATCTGAATCATAACCAATAGTGAGAACTGCTTCTGGAGTGTACTCATCAGTAAGAGAGAACAGAGATTCAACATCAGAAAATTCTGTAGCACCAACATGAATCTGTGCTTGTTCAAGCAGTTTTGCTGCTTTTTCTTTCTGGGGACAATTACGAGCATAATGGCCTGGTTTCTTGTAAAGATAACAAACTTTTGAAGTTTTGTTTCTGAATGGTTTTTTCTTTAAGAACCGCCATTTTTTCTTCTGTGGAAAACCTTTCTTTTTGGATTTAAAAGGAGGAGAAGAAGTTTTGCTGGATTTCCCTTTTTTGAAGTGATCTTTTTTCTTTGTAGAGCAATCACATTCTTTTTTCGGACATTTAATCTTCAAATCTTTTCTATCACATCCTTCACCTAGCTTGCTGTGAGTTTTTTCGAGCTCTTTGAGAAACTTTCTTTGATTGCAAAGCTTATCAAGTGAGACAAGCATATGCTGATAGATTTCTCCGAGAGAAGCTTGATGGAGGGTAATTCTCTGCATCTGCATCACTTTTTGTGTTTCATTTCCAAGAGGCTCTGGAAGTGAATTTAAGAAAGTGAGCTTGAGATTAATGTCATCCATTCCATTGAGAACATAGAACCGTTTAGACATCAGGTTGAAATGGGTCTCCAAATCTTTTCTTTCAAAGGAACAACATTTCATAACCAAAAATTCTTCACGAGCCTGATCTTTGTAGTGAGTGGCTGAACCCAAGAATTCTGTATAAAGAAGAGCAAAGAATTCTTCAAGGTTTGGCTGTTGTAAAGCATTCCTTTGTCTGTATTCACCAAGAGCTATCCACCAATCTCGAAGTTTGCCAGAAAGACGAGCAATGAACTTTGAGATCACAATGGCTACTGTGGAGTTGGGAAGTTGTAGCTCTGCTGTACACCATGAAAACATATCAAACAATCGATCTCTCCATTTGGAGGGTGGTGTATCATCAATAGTGAATAAGTGCTTTGAATCAATGACAGAAGAAAATGACTTGTCTTGTTCTTTGAGGAGGAATGGCTGGAGGAGGTGGAAACATTGGAGGAGGCTGATATGGATCTGGTTGGATTTCTGGATCAAATGTTTCTGGCTCATTTTCAGCAAGGAAAATACTTTCAAGTCCAAGATCATCAAGATCAAAATCATCAACCAAAGAGATTATTTCTGGACCAGTGGGAACTGTATCAGAAAGTGTTAATGATCTGAGAAATGAAGATATAAGATTAGGACTTTCAACAGGCAATACATCATGGATTGATGTTGAGGAAGCACCAATAAGAGGATCTGGAAGTTCTACAGGAGAAGGAACTTCTGACTTTGTTGGTTGAGGTTTTGACTGGGGCTTTGCTTTTAAGAGGCCTGTGGTTGGTGAGAAAAGGTTTGTAGTTCTAAAAGGATTATTTTCTGGTAGAACCGAAACAAGAGGTTGTTGTACAACTGGAGTTTGAGAAAATGGATTGAAAACCTTTGTGGGTGGAGTATAGTAATGAACAGGTGGAACTTTGGATTTTTGGGCTTTGGATTCAAGAGATTGAAGCTGTTCCTGGAGCTGAACTTTTTCCTTTTCCTTTTAACCAAGGAGAGGGAAAGCAATCTTGAAATCTTTGACATTGTCAACAATGTGATTTAACTCTGCTTCAAGAGTCTGAATTCTAGTTTTCAAATCAGCAATCAAGGAATCAGTTGCAGAAAACTTTGTAGTAACAGTAGTTGCCAACTGTTGCTGATTATCCAAAATTTGTTTCAAAGCATGGTTCTGAGCTTTAGAATTCTCAGCTTGCCAATTAAGGGCTGCTTCAGCTGCTGAGACTGTCTTTGGAGTTCCATCAGGATGAGAACCAATAGGATTCTTTATTTTCCAGACATGCTTGGTATTTTGCTGGGGGAGATCAAAATTTTCCAAGGAAGGAAAATCATTTGAGTAAGAAGAAGATGAAGGGTCAAACATGTAACAGGGTTGAGGAGAATTAACTGACTTTGGTGGTGATATGAAAGGCTTTTTTATCAAAGGAAGAACCTTTTGATAATATGGATTGAGTGGAGGTTTGCATGGGGTAGGTGATGGCAAAAGAGGTGGTAAAACTGGTTCTGTTTTACACCTGAGAGGTCTAGGTACTGGAGGCTTGTGAGATTGATCACCATAAGTAACATAGTAATCAAACTTGCCAGATGGTTCACCAAGAAGATCAACAGATGCGTCTCCTGCTTCATATCTTTCTTGAAGAAGTTTCTGAGAAGACTTTTTTCTGTTGGGCTTGATTTCTTCAAACCGATCATCATCCAAACAATCATCACAATTGCAAGTATCCCACCAAATGTGACCAGTTGGAGATTTTCCTTCATAAATGGAACGACCTTCAGTATCAAACTGAATGATTTGTGGAGAAGTAGATTTTTCATAAGAAACTGGTTGAATCATGTTGAGAGATGTGGGGAACACAGAAACTTGGTCTGGAGTTGTTGATGTCGAGAATCGAGTTTCAACTAGACCATTTTCTTTTCTTATGAACATGGGAGTGGAAGACTGAATAGGCTGTACTGCTTGATGAAGAGTCTCATACTTGGTTAGCCAGCTTTCTGGAATCAGAGAAGCTAACTGGTCCCTTGTGAGTTGTCGAGGGACAAATGAACAAGTAGTAGTAAGACTAGGATCCACTTGGATATGTAAGGCTTCATCAGTCTGAGAAGTATCAGGAACTGCAAGATCAAAAGCATGATTTTGAAGTCTGTAGGCCAGTTGATAATGGAGAGTTGCTGAAAAGGTGTCTGAGACTTGAGCTGCACCAGTGATCTGAATCTGAACTTTCAAAGCATCTGTGAGATGAGGATCTCGAAGAGGCATGTTGAAATTTGGGAATAAAGTGACAAATACTGTGCCAGCATTCAAGGTAGTCTGAAGAGTGCCAATAACAGCATGTTGGTACTCTTTGAATCTGGAATCAAGAAGAGCAATTCTGGAAACTGCTGGAAGACCTTTTCTGCCATGAAATGTGAGAGCAAGACGAACTGCACCAAAGTGAAGGTGAGTAAAACCTTCCTGTTGCCAAGGACGAATCAGTTCTCTAGGAAGAGTGAGAGTAACAAAGTGTTCTTGTTCCACAGCAGGTATGTGAAACTGATCAAACTTTGAGGCTTGAACATACTCCTTTACTGAAGTCTGTTTTGAGGAAAGGGGAACAAGGTTTCTAATCTTTTTATAAAAGGAATTAGGAGTCTTAGAATAAACAGTATAAGGATTTACTATAGGAAAATCTGTAACTGGGACTTTACTATCTTCAGGAAGATATTCTACTTCATACAAATAAGCTAATTCAGAAGAAGAAGAAGTTCTAAGAGAAAGAGCTTTAGATGACTCAGAAGAATTTGAAGTTGTACTAACTGAAAGACGAGAAGGTTCAGGAATAGTAGATGAAGAAGAGTCTACCATAGAGATTAATTGAAATAAACTGAGGTATTTTCAAAGTTTAGTAAAATGTTATGCCAAATATCTGTATATGTGCTAAAATAATCAAGATGAAAGATTACTCCAATATAAGTATCTCGGATAACTCAAACGCCACTCCAAGGCTACTATATCCCTTCACTTATTTTTGGAGCTAATCACTTTTCCAGAAAAATCAGTAATTGGTCTGTACTTTATATTTTAGCCAATCCTTTAATGTTCTGTTGTACACACATGTCTAGTGTTCTGATATGGAAGATCCAACAAAGTGGCAACCATATAGCATACTAATCAAGACGATGTACAGTACATACTAATTTAAAGGAGAAGATAAATAGTCCTCTAATATGGCATATCATTAAACCTTACTTCAAACTTACCCCAGCTTAATAAGTTTAAGCTGCCATGGCTCTGATGCATGTGATGTATGTTTATAAAATGTGTTTATAAAATGAGACCTTTTACAAAACCCCTTCTATCACAAAATTAAGTTGTAAGGAAGAATATATATATATATCAAATACATATAAAGATTTAGACCCACTTTTATTATTAGTTCTCAATTATCCTCCCACTGTCCTCATAGAGGTTATTATGTATTCATTTTGAACATATAATAAATTAGGTCTAGGCCCAGTAAACATACATCACATAGATAAATGGACCTTGGTATGATTATGGACTTTTAAGGGTGGGTTCATTCTTCGAGCCAAAAAGATAAACCCTAGGTCTAAAGTCAGGGTTGGGTGATTGTAATAAAATCCTATGTAACTATTACATAGTGACTAAAGATCTTCACATGCTCTTGTAGTCCTCTTCAAGTCCTTTTCAAGTCCTTACTTTTCCTCTCGAATATAACTCTACCAGGCACCTTGGGTCCACCACTTGCTTTCTTGAATTGTACATTACAATTTAATATAAAGAGAATGAGATTAAGGAGAAAGGAATTACATATGTAAAGAGAGGGAAAGAGGCATGCAAGCCCCAATTAAATTACATCACCATAAATTTAAACTACTTTAAATACATCCCTTAACTAAACCAAACACATCACATGCGGCCAATCTCATCTAATTTAGTTGGTCTTAAGTCCATAATCATCCATTTTAAATTACACAATCACATTGCATAAAATTAATGCTACAAAAGTAAAGGCAATGATGGCAATGGCATATAATTAATTAAAGTATATTATTATTATTATCTTATAATAATAATAAACTCATTATTATTATATCATAACAATAATGAAGTCCTTTTAATCACATTAAAATAATCCCATCATATCTCATATTGCAAAACTAGTTTCTTTCAAAAACAAGTAAAACATCTAAAACAATTGGGGTTTTAAATATATAGAATTTAATTTGAGAAATCATTCTCATAATTCCTAAGATGCATTTAACACTTTAATATACTTAGTAGATTAATCACTATTAACTTACAATGGTGGAATAAATAATAACTCAAAATAAAAATTCTAAGAAAGAAACAATTTATGTTTTTCAACAAAATTTTTAGAATTCAGCTACTGTTTTGGGACTAATCTTTCCTATATTAAAACTAACTTTTAAAATGTGAGAATACTCTATTTCACAATGATTTTCAGCCCTCTTTCAAATGGCATAGGTCTCATTTCGTGATTCCAACGTTTGGTATCACTTTAAAGTAATTTGTGACATGAACTCTAATCCATGACAGATTCTGGAATTTCTTCACAACTAGCTTTATAGGGCCTAACCTAGAACGGATCAAGGCATGAAAACACTTCAATTCACTAGGTTTTTCAGTGCTTTTTCCAATGGCAGGGGTCTCAAGTCGTGATTCCATCATATGGTATCACTTTAAGGCAATTTGTGATGGAGAGTTAGAATTTCCAGATTTGACTCTTAATCGCAAAAACCTTATTGTGGCTAACCTAGGTCATATTAAGTCATGGGAACACTTCATAAACTTAATTAAAGCCTTATATTAATGAAGTAAATAGGTGGCAAGCTTTGAAAACCTTAGAAAACATTTTTCATAGATTTTACAAAAGCTACATAATTGCTGCCCAAAAGAACAGCACACAGTTTTAACATTTAAAACAATTTTAAATAATTCCAAATAATATACAATCATGCTAAAACTCTTTTAACATGTTAATATATCATTATAAAACAGCCCTAAAGTATTTTAATCAAATTAAAATATGAATACATCACATGTATTGCTCAAACTCTCAAGAACACCAAGAAGGGGTTTTCAAAATTAGCTTCTTGTAACCTACTTGTTTTTCACTTTTGACTTTCAAAAACAATAAAAAATAATTTTGAAATCATAATAAACAATTTATAAGTCAAGTGAATAACATTAGGCATGAAACCAAACAAAGAAAAAAGGTCATTAGGGTTTCCAAAACCCTAGGACCGTGCACTATAGTGAGAGAGAGAGCGCGCGCTAGGGTTAGGGTTAGGGATAGGGTTTCATAAACCTTCCTTAACCTAACTCATTAGAGTTTCACATAAACCCTAATTAGGGTTGTTAGCTTTCCCCAAATTAAACAATTCAAAATAGAAAGAATCAAATCAAAATAAGAATCTTTCCTAAGCTTGAACAATTCAAAATATGAAACTAGGTTTTTCAAGATTTGTAATTTAGGGTTTCCAAATCAAATCAAGAAACATACCTATTATGATTTAGGGTTTCTTAAACCAAAAACCAGCCACCATCATTTATTGTATTAGGGTTTTAAAAACCCTAATAATCATTGTTAACAATATAACAAAGAACTCCATTAACATTTAAATTTAAACAACTTTAAATTAAATATAAACAAGCATCAAGAATCAATTTTAAACACTTTAAAATTTATCAAGAAACCAAGTTACAATATTCTAGGGTTCCAAACCCTAGTAGCCGTCATCCAAGAGGGTAGAATCCCTTATGGTCGAAATCCCCAAGTTGGTTTCCCAAACTTTAAATCTCAAATCAATCCATGATGCATTCTAGTTTCTAAATCAAGAAGATTTCAAAAAATAAGAACATCATCCATCCATTCTAGGGTTTCATAAACTCCAAGAATCATCCATGGATGATCAACATAGGGTTTCTAAAACCCTAAATACCAAGAACACAAGGTAAGAACCAACTAGGGTTTACAAAACCCTAGTGGCCGTACCATGAAGGAGAGAGGAGAGAGGAGAGAGGAGAGAGGAGAGAGAAGGCCGAAACTTGTGAGGGGTTTGTCATCAAACCCTAAACAACAACAACACAAAGGAACAATTCCCAAGTGGTCGAAATCGATAGGGACAAAACCCCATGGTCGTGAACCTCTTTTTAGAGTTTGGATTAAACCCTAGTTGCCATAGAACCCTAAACAATACCAAAAATCAAAAGGATTCATAGAGAACCCTTATTGCCGAATTCAAAGGGGTTTTTTAAAACCCTTGATTTTTCATTCTTTAATTGATTATATCCATCAAAACCATCATCCATATTCATGATCATGTTTGAGTTGGCTCTGATACCACTGAAAGGTTGTGATCAAAGAATCGCAACGGAAGGAAACAACGTATAAAACTTTTTATAAAATATGATTTCTCAATCACAACCATGCCAAGAATCAAACACAAACATCGAACCATAAATATAAACAAGAAAATGTAATAAACAATTTAAAACATACACTTACTTGATTTACCTTTGATGTAAACCTCGATCGAATCCTCGAGCTTCAAAGTATATGAAGCCTCCAAGGTATCCACACAAACCCAAGATTCAATAAGCTTCTTGGAATGAGCAACCCTTGATCAAACCAAGCTTAAGAGGGAGAGAGTAGAATTCGGCCATGTGAGGGGAACACTAGGTCACGGCCTCCTCTTGGTAATGTGATGAATAGCCACTCTTCTTTTAGGGTTGGATGTACTTAGTGCTAGCATGCACCCTCACCTTATGTATTTATAGTTAAATACTAGGGTTTCTAATTTTTGCAACTTAGTCTTCCTTAATTAACAATTAATTAAAGAGACCAAGTAAGTTACATAAATTAGAAACTAACCCCTCTCTTAACTTAAAGAACTCACTTGTATCTTTTTGTGTGTGACCCTTTGGGTTCATCCCAACCTAGCAGTGGAGAGGAACATCTCAATGTCTCCCAAAATAGAAACTTTCTATTTTAAAGTTCAATTGAAACAATTCCAATTTTGTCCTTATTGATAACACTTAATCAATAGGCCTTCACTGGTCATGAGTGACATCTAGCAACATATCATGACATACCCTAGGTGTGGGTGAATAGCATGACTAAAAAGAACCCTTCATGTTACTTAATCCTTCATCCCTTAATGTCACTGTTAAGATATTTAGGCATGGTTATTAGGTCAAATCATATCTTAACAATTTGTTATATGTTCTACAAAATATAATTCTCAGTAAGATGAACCCAATGAAACACTTTCACAGTTCACTTATCACCATGGCCATGGATTTCAAGCTGAGAATTATCTTTGTGAACGAACCCTGACATTCTCTCTCATCAAAGATGAAAATGATGATTCCTTTTTGCGCACTCATTTACCTTCATACATAACCCACTAGAGCCAATGAGTATCGATTACACCCTTATGGTTAAGGATGTACGAGATACCATCAAACCATAGTGTCTTATGTACAAGGTAACTATGTTGCCTCAAGTCTGAGGATTACCAAATGAATGGACGTAACATAAGAATATTATTTTGACTTAAACTCCATAAGAATATTCTTGCAGATCATGTTCAGTGTACATATTCTCTAATATGCACCCACAGATTAACTATAGTGTCACTACACCGATAGGAAATACTACCTATCCTCCCATTGGAGCTAGTTTAAATCTGTGCTACTCTTAGTGATTTATAAAATTCCACTTTAATAAACCTATGAGTAGGAACTCTTTAGAATAAATGTGTATAAGAAATATCAATCTCTCTATCTCAACAACTTGAGATGAATATTTCTCTTATCATTTATTCATGGACCTTATCATATATATTTACAAATATACAAGATAAGTTATACATTCTTATTAATATAATATGAAATTGATATGCCCTTCAGGATTGGTTTTAGGTCATATCTCTAATAGGGTTTTGTACGCCATCAGATCTATCAATCATTGGATTACATACATTTCTTATGCATGTCATCGTCGCAAAAAATCAAAATGATTCAATGATCGATTTTTGCTTTACTTATAAAAAATAATTTTTAAATTTTTTTAACTGTATTGTAACTATGGTTTTTGTTGTAAAAAGATTACCGCTCTTCTACCCAAGCTTGAATTTGATCCATAAACTTCAAGCTTCACATGGGTTATAGTCCAACCCTTCTACAAGCAAGATATATATTAGAGTTTTGTGTACAATGAAGGCTCCTCAAAGAGTAGATGATGTACAATTGAAGATCACACTAATATCGGTCAAAGTTAAACTATTTGGCTCAAGAGAGAATGTTAATTCTTTGGCTTATTCATACAAGATTGATGTATACTAAGTTTGCTTGAGTTTGTTTGTGTTCATTAGGTTATCCAAGACTCAAACAATGAGTATTTATAAGCCTAGGATCAGATATGGTTGTTGGGGGTTAAAATAGAGGTGCTTGGATCTTTTTAAAACTAGTCGTTATTGCTGTCAAGAGTCGATTAGTCAATTAAGCCAAGTATAAAAAAATTTCAACACAATGATTAATCGACGATTCACTATGCATTAGTTCACTAAGCCATATAATATTCCAAACTTGCTTTCTGCGAAGCTTCTAGTCGACTAGCCCGGGTTAAAAAGCCTTTTGCACTAAAAACCTTAGCTAGTCATGTCCAAATAAACCCAAAGTGATATAGGCCTATTTTAAGGTCATAAACAAGACAATGTTTGTTATCATCAAAATCATACAACAAAGTTAGTTTAAAGCCATAAGGCTAACTAATCGGTTCTTAGAAAATAGGAACGAGGACCAATCCGAATTCAATTCAGATTGGTCCGAATTGGTTGGATTGGACCAATTCCCGATTTGACTCGTTCTAAGTTACACCCTTAGCTTTAGCTATGCCTAATTACACTATGGCCTGCTTCAAGCTTCCATAAGTCTTTGTAAGGAGATTAATTCTCTACTTTCTAGGTTCTGGTGGAATGATGGAATCATAATGAATATGAATAAAAAATTTAATAGGTGAGTTAGGATAAATTAGCAAGACATAAAAATGTAGGGGGTATGGGTTTTAGAGAGTTAGAAAATTTTAACTTTGTAATGCTAGCTAAGAAGGCTAGAAGGGTTGGCAGTTACTTAATCAGTCACATTCGCTTTTAGCAAAAGTTTTAAGGAGCGATATTTTCGTAATAGGGATTTCATGGCAACTGGGGTGGGTATTAACCCGTCGTGGGGATGGATAAGCATTTTGGCAGGTTGGCGTGTTCTTGAATTGGGGTTAAGGTGGCAGATTTGGAATGGAGAAAGTGTTAGGGTGTGTGGGATGATCCATGGGTATCAGGACTAGAGGGGTTCGAGGTTGATAATAATAATAGTGTAGGTTTGACAGAGTTGAAGGTTTCAAATTTAATTAATTTAGAGCTCAGGTAATGGGATGTGGCTAAATTACAATTTTTGTTTCATAATTTTGAAGCGGCTCTGCAAAATACCTCTATCTTGGAGAGGAACTAGTGATAAACAAGTGTTGCATTACATTAATGATGGCAAATGCTCTTAGTAAAATTAGGATATTGGTTAGCTCAAAAGGCTGGTTTAAATCGTCACCAACCTAAGAATTCAATTGTGAGAGAAACTAATTTGATGGGTGGTTCTCATTCGGTATGGAAGCATATTTGGAATCTAAAAGTTTTGAGTAAGCTAAGGCATTTCATTTGGCGTTGTATGAATGATTCACTTCTCGTAGGGCAAATTTGGTTCAAAGAGGGATTCATAACCTTCCTCTTGATTGTTGTTGGAGTGAGGGGAGTATAGAAACAATCTATCACATGTTATTTTCTTGTTCTGTTTCTCAGTTGGTGTGGTTTGCTAGCCATTTGAAGGTCGACACTTACAACTCAATAGGGCTTTTGTTTCTCAATTTCTCGGAGCAACTCCTAGCAAAGTCGAAGACTGATGTGGAACGTGATCAGATTTTGAGTGAAGTTGTCTTCTTAATGTGGAGTATTTGGAAGTCTAGAAATGAGTTCATTTTTAATAAAAAAGAGGAGACCAAATGAGGTAGCCTCAAAGGCATATTAAGATGCAGGCGAATTTGCTTATTCTTTAGCTTCGGATTTAATCAACAACTGTAAGGAAGGACCTGTGCCTAGTAGTGTAGTTGTGTTTTCGTGGAACCCTCATTCGTTTTGTCGATACAAGATCAATGTTAATGGGGCATGGCTTAAGCAAGCAATTATAGGAGGGGTTGGAGTGGTTATAAAGGATATAAATGGAGACTTCATTCTTGCATTGGCCAAGCATTTTAGCCATGTGAGTAGTACGACATTGATGGAAGCTATAGCTATTTAGGAAGGACTTCAATTAAGTTTTGAAATTAGCATTCGAGCGGCTGAGATTGAGAGCGATGTAAAACAGGTAGTTGATTGCCTCCAGGGCCACTTAGCTAGGGTGGAGGATCTAGCAGTAATCTGTGAGGATATTAGAGCTATTTTCCTTGATGGTGGTTCCTTATCTTCTTGCTGCGATTCCTATAAATGGAAATTTTGTGGCGAATGTTGTTGCTAAATTTGCTCCTGCTAATGATGATATACTTGTTTGGTTTGAGGAATCTCTGGACTAGTTGCACACCATTTATTTAAATGATATTGGTTGTAACTCAAATACTTCATGAATAAAACTTCTTTATTTTCGACTAAAAAAAAACAAACAAACAAACTTGCATAGCTAGATTTATTATATGAAATTCCATCAAATAGAGTAATAACGTAAACAAAATCTTTTGACTTAACGAATTTTGTTTGATTAGAATCAAATTTAGGAATTTAGGATTGTAGAGCATGCACTTTTTTTTTTTTTGGAAAGGGAGTAGAGCACCCAACTTGATACATGAGTAATGTTAAAAATTTTAGAAAGAGAGGGAAGAAAGAAGAAGTGGGTCCTATTAATAAAATAGTTTTAAAAACTCTCAAAATATTAAAGAGAGAAATGTTAAAGGGAATCACTTTTAATAAAATAGAAAAAATAATTAAGGAGAGACAGAAAGGGAAGAAATGAAGTGAAACCGCTATTTTTTTTTTTTTTTTTTTTAAGAAGAAGAGAGTAAAAATTGAAATGGTAGTAAAAGAAAGAAGTTTTGTTGGATTTACAATTCAAATAAAAAGAAAAAAAAGTTAAAATGTTAGAGAAAGAATTAAAGAAAAAAAAAAAACTAATATGAGGCCCACATATATTGATAGTGAATCTTGGAACTTTTAATTTGAATTAATCAATTGAATCAATGTTATAGTACCACCCAATATTTTAATAGTGAGGTGAGGAAATGAGAAAATAGAGTGAATGAAAGATGAAAGTTGATGTAATGAGACTTGCCACATTAGCGTATTGGATTTTATAGTATAGTATAGAGTATAGATGGACATGAATATATTTTTATATGCTTGAACTCAATATATATATATATATATATATATATATATATATATATATATATATATATATATATATATATATATATATATATATATATATATATATATTTGGGGAATTTGGTGAGAGGTCCTACTTAAGAATAGTTAATGCAAAAAGTCTTCCTAATATTTTTTACCTTCATAAGGTCCTATTTAAAAACTGTTTCATGCGAAAAGTCTTAATCTCTTAAAAATATTTTTTAAAATGACAGAACTACCTCTAGGTGTATTTCACTATCATGGGTTTTTTTTTTTTTTTTTTTTTGGGGGGGTTTTTTTTTTTTTTTTTATTTTTGTTTTTCATTTTTTTTTTTTTTTTTTTTCTCTTCTTATTGTGTTTTTTTGTATTTTCAATGTGAGTTTTGTGTGTCTGCGCCCGCGCTCGTGTTTTCACATTGAAAACCCATGAATTCCCTTCATTTGCAAAAGATTGCTCCCAAAATGGAGTGCAGTGGGAGAGGTATTTTATACAAACTCGACTAAATTTTAAACAAACTACAATATTGTACATCAAACTATTCTCATCATCATTAGAGAACACATTATTAACATCATTTTTGAGACCTTTGTTATATCACTTTTTTATATTGTTTTTAATATTTTAAGACGAAAAGAGAGGGAAAGAAATCGGTAGTCATTGGAGAAGGAGAAAAACAGAGAGAGAGAAACACTGGACTAAACAATGAACCACCAGAGAAGAGAGAGACAGTGGACTAGCTGGTCTGTAAATGCTATGGTTTACAATCACAAGGTGCCATCGTCGAAGCTAAGGTCAATGAAGAAACCATGTCATGAAGGCAGATCGTGGTCGCTGGAAAATGAGTTGAAGATCGTGATTGCCGAAAAAAGAAATGAACCGTTGGTGATAGTAAAGCTTTCTTGATCAACAAATGCTAGGGTTTCCAATCATAAGGTTCATCATCGAAGCTAATGTCAATAAAGAAACCATATAGTGAAGGCAGATCGTGGTGGCTGGAGAAAAGAAATGAACTATCGGTGATAATGAAGTTTTCTTGATATGCAAATGATAGGGTTTCCAATCATAAGGTGCCATCATTGAAACTGTGGTCGATGAAGAAACCATATCGTGGTCCTTGGAAAAGGAGTTGCATATCGTCATCCACATATCTGAAGAAAGAAGTCCATGCTGCTGCAACATCGCGATCCACCAGAAACTCAACCATGGTCCATATTTCTTCTCAATTTGATTTTTGATCTCTCTTCTCTAGGAGAATCAGGTGACTCAAGTGGATTATGATTTTCCATGAAAACTGGTTGTTATGCAAACTAGTTGCCATGGATCACGAGTTGGCAATGGAGCTGATCATAATAAACACAAGTCCTCTCTAATCTAAGCTCATATATTATCTGAGCTTGACTCACCACTCTCTCTCTCTTTCTCTCTCTTTTCTGGTAGTAAAGATGCCTCTATCCGATTTTTTACACCTTGCTTGTTTGTTTAGGTTCTACTTAACCTGTGAAAAAAGAGAGGAAAATGCACTCTGCACCCCTGTACTAAGGGCTAAAAACACTTTGCACCCCTGCACTTTAAAAGTGAATAATTGACCCCTTGCACTTTCAAAATTTGGCAAACTGCACCCTTCTGTTACTTGGACATTTGTTTTTTTAACGGTTACAATATCACGTGACATTACGTGAGTTAAATTTGACTATAAAAGGATAAAAATGCCCTTAATCATCACGTGACCCGAATTGCACCAATCTCGGCAACATAATGGGCTCTGCCCCATCATCTAATCACCCATTTTTCTCAAGGACAAAGCCGAGGGGCTAGAGCCACTACTTTTGTTGGGAACTTATCGTCGGCGAAGCAGTTTCCTTCGGTGCCGGAAAATGCTACACGTGGGTCAACAGCTGCTTCATCTGATCATCAAACAAACAATAATAGTGTACGTAACTCAAAGAAAAGGTCAAGAGCTTCAAGGCGAGCACCCACCACTGTGTTGACCACCAACACCAACAATTTTCGAGCCATGGTTCAAGAATTCACCGGATCCCTGCACCACCCTTCACCTCTTCTTCACCTTTCCCAAGAACCCGTCTTGATCTCTTCAGTACCCCTTCCCCATCAGATCATCACCCCATTTAGATATTTATCCTCCTCATTATTTTTTGAGACCCTTTTACTCAAAAAATTCATCCTCCACTATTCATTTCTTCTTATTTTTTAATGGTTGATGCTACTACTACTACTAGTAATAATACTTATAATTCAACTTCCCTGCCGCGACTTCAATCTCGCCACCCCCCTCTTCGTTCACTTCTTTTCTCTCTCTCTTAGGTTTACATCATCCATACCCACACCCCTTCCATCCAACCCACAACTCAATTACGTATGTAGATGGAACCATAGGAATTTCATATCTAAGAGAGAAGAAAGTGGAGCTAGAAGAAGACGATGAAGAATCCTACGGAAAGAATGCCATCAAGAAAGCGCAGCGGAACGTGAAATAAAAAATTTTTCTTTAGCATTCATCCACAAGACGTTTTCAAACGATGAATCGAATCAACTTTAATTTAAAGACAATAAATTAAACTTACTTCTATTTTCTTTGCGATGCGATCCCCTTTGATCCTTTGAGCTCCAAGTGTATGGAAGCCCCCAATGAAGTCCACACGAATACAAGACCCCTTAAACCTTTGCGACTTTGCAACACTTTGCAAGAGAAACAAAACTAGAAAGGGAGAGCGAAGCACATGGCTAGGGGAGAGAGAGAGAGCTGACGGCCTCTTGGGGTTTTCTCCTCTAAAATTGTGCAACCTCTTATGTGATGAGTGGTTGTTTGTGCTAGCTTGACTACTCATCCATGTATTTATATAGAAAACCACTAGGGTTTCTAATTAACTCTCTTTATTTATAACTTAGCCCCTTTAGTTATTAACTTTTAATAACAAGGACCCCACTAGTTATAAAATAGAAAGTTCCCACCTTTTAAATTCAAGAGACTCACTTATACTCTTATGTGTGTGACCCATTGGGTTCAACCCAACCTAGTAGTGGTAGGGGACATCTCAATGTCTCCAAAATAGAAATTTTCTATTTTTGGTTTGATTAGAACAATTCCAATTTTGCCCTTTATGATAACACTTATCATTAGGCTTTCACTAGTCATGAGTGACGTCTAGCAACATATCATGACATACCTTAGGTATGGGTGAATATATCTGCATTAATAAACCCTCGTGTAATCGATAATCCTTCACCATACAATGTCATGATTAAGTTAATCGGGTATGGATTCATGTCAAAACCCTAACTTAATCCTGCGTTACTGATTCATCAAAATATAATCTCAATTAGGTAAACCCTTGAAAACACTTTTCCTTGGTTACCTTCTGCTTTGGCCAAAGACTTCATTGAGATAGTATTTGTGAATTAACTATGACATTCGCCCTTTTATATTAAGGGTGGTGATCCCCTATTGCACACTCACCTATCTTCATACATAACTCACTAGAGCCCATGAGTACCGATTACATCCTTATGGTTAAGGGTGTACGAGATACTATCAAACTCTAGTAATTTATGCATAAGATAACTAGTGGTGTCTCAAATCTTAGGATTACAAGTGTGACTATACACATGAGCAGCTTTTGACATATAAATAGAATTCCATAAGCTGTACTCATATTGGTCACGTTCGGTGTACTTGTTCTCTAACAAGCACCCACAGGTTTACTATAATGTCTCTACACAGATGACTTGAGACTCACTATCCTCCATTGGAGCTAGTATAACCTGTGTTAATCTTAACGGTTTATAATCGCCCAAATATATAAAACCTATGATTATGAACAAATCTAGGATAGATGTACTTAAAAGTTATAAGTCTCTCTATCTCAACACTTGAGATATAACTTTCTATCATACCATCCAAGGACTTTATCATGAACAGTAATTAAACACAAGTTTACATGATAAAATAGCCATTTCATTAATGAATAAAGTTTCATACATGATTATATAATGAAATATAAGTTTCCTAAATACAACCTAACAATTGGTTTAGGGCATACTTCCAACACCTACCTGAACTGGGTAAAACAAATGTGTTCTTTCAAGCACTCTCTATTCCAAAAAACACAGAACAAGTTCAAGACATGCTTAACCATAAAAGTTGATAAAAACCCAAGATTAGGTGATTTTGTTTCTCTGCAAAAGGCTATTAATACACTTCTAGTTGTTAATGTCTGCCAGGTGCTCATTTCCATTAGTGCAGGGGTTTACAGGTACTAATTAAGTAGACTTGATTCTTATTTTCCCACAAATTTTTTTTTTACCTGTATGGAGTTTTAATTCTATTGGGGTTGTGATTGTGAATTTGATGGAGAATATAGGGAGGAAGTTGTGTAACACCCCAACCTAACAATCGTACTGACCCTTCCGGATAGGTCA
>JAESVK010000622.1:1315007-1327895 GCA_017140935.1 Hamamelis virginiana
AAACTACCCCAAGTTTAAAGAGAACTAAAATATGCATTAAAAAAAAATATTGGGTTTCCACAAGTTGAGATTCCTGCAAGCGTGGCTTATGTTAGCCTGGAAGGTGCAGGTAAAGATCATTATAGAGTGGAATGATACGGAAGACCGAATGGGGCAGAATGGGCAGCCATTCTATGATAACATTTTCATGGGAGAGGATGAGGACGATGAGGAGGAGGAATGGAAACGTACTTGGGATGGCGCTGAAGGGGTTAGGGTATATTGGTAAAATTACAATATTGTTAAACACCGTAAGTCCCTATGCCAAATTTTGAAAGTGTAGGGGGTCGATTGTTCACTTTTTTAGTATAGGGGTGCAAAGTGTTTTTGACTTTTATTACAGGGGTGCAAAGTGTATTTTTCCCAAAAAAAAAAAAGAGAAAGAAAGAAATTGAAAGTAGGCGTATTTTTGTCCGAAATGTGTTAATAGGACTTTTCGCAAGAAATAGTCTTTAGCAAGACTTTTTGCATTAAAAGTAGGGTTTTCGGCCAAATTCCCCTATATGTTTTTGCCAACGATCCATTTATTAGTAATAAAGAGGCTTGAGGTAAGTTTCTATTATTTTATGGTTTCAAAAAAAAAAAAAAAAATCGATATTTTTTTTCTGGAGTGTAAGACTATAAGTGCCACTAAACATATTAATAAGTTATTGATGAGTCTTTTTTTTTTTTTTTTAAAAGGTGATAAGGTTTACAACATAATACTGTCAACTTCGCGTTGGGATCCTCTACTTGCATCCTTGAATACTTGCATTTACTAGCATTTAATTATCATGCTGACACGTCATTTTTTACCACATCCAACGGCTGAGAATAACTCTGCACCAAAACGACACACCAAGGGCCATTTCATCGGGCTGACGGGCCTAAGCCCTGTTTGGTCTATTTTTATTTTGATGCTTAAGCATTTTCAGCTTACTGCTCAAGTAAAAAAATCAAAATCAAAATACGCCTAGACTGTATTGTGTGTGTATATATATATATATTTCCCTTTTATTTATTTCCTCTTATCCCAACGCTTAAGCATGGTAACTAAACAAGAATGAGGAAAAAATCACAATGTAAATAAATGAATCCTTCATGTCTAATATTGAACAAATTAATAGTACAATGCGAGCATTTTTTTTCCTTTTTAATTTTTGATTTTTTTTTTTTTTTACTTGAGCAGTAAGATGAAAATGTTCAGAAAGCAAAAGCATAATTAAAGAGGAAATAAACAAAAGGGGAAAAAAAAAGGAATATATATATATAGTACAGTACAGTCTAGGCATATTTTGATTTTTGAATTTTGATTTGATTTGATTTGATTTGATTTTTTTACCTAAGGAAAATGCTTAAGCATCAAAATAAAAATAGATCAAACAGGGCTTAGGCCCGTCAGCTCGATAAAATGGCCCTTGGTGTGTCGTTTTGGTGCAAGAATTATTCTCAGTCGTTGGATGTGGTAAAAAATGACGTGTCAGCATGATAATTAAATGCTAGTAGATGCAAGTATTCAATGATGCAAGTAGAGGATCCCAACCCGTCAACTTGTTCATAAAAATAAATAAATAAATAAAAACTTTGGCCAAAAAATAATTAACAACATAAAAGTGTGGGGTAACCATTAATTGTAGTTTATCTTCTCAACTAACATCCATTTTACACATTGGACCTCTATAATTTATTTTCAAATACATCGACCATCTAGAGTTTTGATTTGCGACACTTTTTACCATTAACGAATTTAATGTACAATATTTACCAATTCTATACCAGTTGTTATTGACTAATATTTTTCATTTCATAGGATGTTGGCAATATAAATTAATGTCAGGTGAAATTTAATAATTTTTTTCACAGACTTTTTATTATGAATTTTTTCTAACATGAGAAATAAATTTATTAAAAATAACGTATAATAAATTAAAAAAATATAAAAACAGAGGATGATGTCAGGATTGTTGAGAAATTTGTATGACTATGATCATTTTTTAGTTAAAAAATTAAAGAATTAAACTGTTAATCGACAAAAAAATATTATAAAATAAAATTACTACAGGATGAAACTGTAATTTTCTTGTTTTTTTTTTTCTTATTATTATTATATCATTTGGGCGAGATGACACGAGATGGGAGTGACTAGCGGGATCTAGCGGAGTAAATTCACCGGCGTGAAACCCACACTCTCTCCGACCAGCGTTTGTCTTCTCTTTCATCGTTTATATTTATTATCATTATCATTAATTATTTCCTAAAAAAAAAATATTAATAATTATTATTAAATAAATTAATAATTATTACAGTACTTCCGCAGATCAATCAGCCATCTGATAAACCAAAGAGCTTCGCAACCCAAAACCCTAGACCAATCACTCCACTGCACCCTTCCCAACTTCTTCAATGGCTGCGAGAAAACCTCGCGAGCCCGAAATGCTCGAATCCGTATACTCAGTGATCGCTCTGGTGTTCATACTCGTCGCCTGCGTCGAGCTCTGCGACGCCGCCACCGTCGTTGACGTCTACCGTCTGATTCAGTACGATATCGCCGGCGTGCCCTTCGGATCTCGACTCGCCAGCCTTAATCACCATGCCGGTTCGTTGCCGTTCTCTCCTGGTGCAGATCTCTCGCGGACCGTTGTCATGATTCCTGTTCGTGAACTCAACTTGACTTTCATTAGAGGTAGTATTAAGCATTGTTTTGAATGTCATGTATTCTGTTGTTTGACGTTTTCATGGAATGAAATAGTGAAGTCTTAACTAAGCCAGAGAGTTGTATTATAGTAAGTTGAGTGATATATCGCTCAACTTGCCATAATACAGCTCTCTCTCTCTTGTATGAGAAAACTGAACAATTGTTGGAACCTGGAAATCATCATAAGTGAATATGGGGAACTTTGTTATGTTGGGTGTAGCTTAGTGAAATGAGACAAAACCTGAGAAACTAGAATCTTTAGTTTTTACCATTATTTTGTTGGTGATTTATCCTCGGATTAACTGGAACCTAAGAATTTGGATGATTGTATCCGGTTTGAAGGTTTGCCGCATTAGCTTGATATATATATATATATAACTTAAACCTTTCCCCATTCTCGTTTCTTATGCTACATAATTCATTTTTGTTTTTGTCTTTTTTAACGAGGATCTGATTCTCCATTTTATTCCTTCTAAATTCTCCATGCCATTCTGTGCATAATTTTGTATACTGGGAGGTTTGTGCACAATGGATATTGCTTAATCGGAAGTTGTATTAATTTTAAAATCAAGAGACGTCAGATGTCAATATTTTTCTTGGACACTTTGTAATGTGTGAAGCTCTGGATTCAAGCACAACGTGACGTGGGTATGGGTTAGATATGCATTGAGCATGCTTGCTGGTGAACGTGCACCAAGTTGGCATGTCTGAGAAAGGAAAATAGAAACACATTCTTGTTGGTTAGATGTTCCTCAGCATACTTCCTAATCTGTCCTTAAATTAACATGGATAATTTTGATTGAATGAACTAGACATGGTGAAGAAACTAAGTTACATGAACACTTCATCTTGAACCCAAGGTTGAAAAAGAATAAAAGTTGAACACCTGACACGGGCTTTAAGTTTTGGGGGGTTAGAAGGTTGTTACACCTGTACTCTCCTATACTTATCATTTGTAACTGAGTTATGTAATCTAGTTAACAAATCACTAATTTGGTTTTGCCGAAGTCCTTAACATATATGTCATATTATGTGGATGGTTCATCTTGATTTAATGTTTGGTGGCCTGGAAAGAACTTTAGCGAACAGATTGACTGACTACAATCAAATGTTATGTATACACTTTCAGTGTCACCAAGCATAAAATGAGAAGTATTGATTCCTTGCTCCATTAATAAGATTCGCGATTTCTCCCGTGAATCTTGAGTTGATATAAAATGAATTCTTCTCTTGAAAATCGCTATTTGCGGAATTATACATTGAAATAGAGTCTTACTAGCTTTAAGAACTTCCATATACCTTTCCATAGTAATTGGTTTTAGTAATTAGGCCCAATTCCATGATTAGTAGTCATGAATCCCTTATGTAGCTGCAACCTGGGGGAAGTCATTCAAAATATTGAATAGGACTCACATCTTTTATTGTGTTTCATTTGTCTCTCTTTTAATCAAAGAGTGACACAAATAATATCTTGTTATTATCTGATTTTATTTGTTCATTTTAATTGCTGGTCTCCTCTTTTGAGTTAATATAATGAGAATATGTGTACATCCATCCTCTTATGAATCCTAACCGGCTTGTAGCTCCTTGTGCATTTGGTTTGTACTATTCAAATTTTTTTTTATCTGTTACTCTTGACAAGAATTTTGTTATTCCTTTATCCTTGTTTTTTTTATCTTTTTTTATCTGATTAGGATTTTTATTTTGCTGGTGACCACATGGCAGAATACATTGCTGAGGGACAGCCACTGGGGGGTTTATTGTTTTTGCTTCCCCAGATGTTCAATTTTGAAAACAGAGACAGCACAGGGAAAGGTGGACAAAATTTTGAAAAAGATCTTATGAGAAGTATATTGGTGGAACTAGAACAGTTACTTATACATGCCAATATACCCGTGAGTGAAACAGAGATAATTTGTCTTACTCCTGCATGTGCATAGTACTGTCGTTGCTGTTATTTCTCATAGCTTTCCTTTACTGGTCTATGATGCCTGGGCTTTGGTTTGAGTTCTCACAGCTCGACTACCAGCTGCTTTTAGCAGTGTTTAATATATATATATATATAGTGAGAGAAATGATCCTATCAGCATATGCTTACTTTCGCGAAAGTCAGCATGAGGCCGATAGGTAATTATTGGATACGTATTTTGAAAAACTGACCGTTGGATTAGATACTATACATATGTATGTCAGGCATGCCAAAAATCAGAGTGATCCAACGGTCAATTTCTCATATATGTTACTAAGAAAAACTGTGACAGTTTTAAGCGGTCAGAATTTTTCATAGTTTGTATTTTGAGATGCTGACATCGGATCTTGTGATTTTTTGTCATATGTGACATCCATAACAAGAGTATCTAATCCAACGGTCGTTTTTTCAAAATACATATCCCACAATTAATTGAAGACCTCATGCTGACTTTCGTGAAAGTATAGCATATGTGCATAGGATGGCGACTATATATATATATATATATATATATATATATATATATATATAAAAGATTTATTACTTATTGTGATATTCTCTTTCCATGACTCGGTATTTTTTTAATTAATTATGTAAGTATTCGCTACCCAGTCTACTGTTGTTAAAATGTCATGATTAAATTCTTTTGACTTTGTCAACCAAAACTTCCATTAATTCCTGCTTAATCCTCGCTTGAGATATATATATTTTTTTATTTGAATAGCATTATTTATAATTTGCTATTAAAATTAGTTGGGTGTTTGGTTTTAATAGCATAATTCAGTTCTGGGTTTGGTTTGTATTGGGTTTTACCTCAAAATGTTTTTGAATTAGTTGAGGGTTGGTGGTGTAGGAGTGGTAATACTTCCTCCCTTTCTGTGTGGAAGTTGGTGCCACATGTGATTTTTTGAATTCTTTGAAAAGAGAGAATTAGGAGAATTTTAAAGGTGGAAGAGTCGGCTAAAAGTTAGTATATCTAGGAAGCTTTTTGTTGGAGAGGATCGGTAAATTTAGAAAGTAAGGAATCTTTCCATAGTTTTGATGATTCCCTGCCTTTGTAGTAGATTCTTCTTTGTTAACTTTTGTTGTATACCTGTACACGTGGGTTTCTTATTGTTTTTATATATATAAATGAAATAGCTTACTTGATAAAAAAAGTTTATAATATCATTCTTGCAAAACTTATTAAGGATTGTGCTAATTGTGGTCTATTTTTAATGTTTGCACAAGAATACTATTATGTTATCTAGGTCTAGCACTTTCAGCTCTGTTAAATACCTTTCCTTTTTCAATAAATAATATACCTTGTTTTGGGGTACATCTGAATTTCACTCATGTCCTGCTTAAATAATGCTTGAGTTTGGAACTAAGATTGTACGATAGATGTACTTCCGATTTTTTTTTTTTTGGTTGTTGTGCGATTCTTACTTATCAGGTCTATGTTAAATTATTAATTGATTTGTCATGTTATTTTATTGTAGTGTTTACTTTAATGATGGTTTATTTTGTTACAGTACCCCGTGTACTTCGCTTTTGAGGATGACAATATTGATGCTGTGTTGACTGATGTCAAGAGGAATGATGCTACTGGTCAGCCTGCTACTGCAACTACTGGCGGGTTAGTTGATAATTTTACATTACAATTATATATCCTCTGGAAAGACAATTATGAAGTGCAGTATGGTTAAGAAGACGAGAAATTTTGGTATGCTGTTTTATACATTACAAACTTTCTTCTTTGGTACAAATTTCAAGCGTTTTCATTAATGCACTTAAGACCATCAATCCTTCATTAATGCCTATATAAACTCTACTATCTTGGATGCTTTGGGCTCTTGATTTGATTCCTTTTTGGAGCCTACCTTTTTCAGTAGGTGGACAGGTTTCCCTTTTTTTTTGAGCTCCTCCTCCTCTTTCTTGTTCCTTTTTATGCAGTCATGTAGATCTTTGATAAGTAGATTTCCCTTTTGTTTTGGGACTTAACTTTTTCCCCTTTAAGACCTAACTTTTTTTTAATGGTATTATACACTTTTACTTGATCCAAAAAAGAAAAAAGAAAAAAAGAGGAACTTCCCTCCATTTGGGGATGGCACTTGTCGTCTTTTGAAGGGGGAAGAGAATGTGACTCTCTTAGAGAGAAGGAACTAGGGAGTCAGTTCAACTGTTTGGATGACCCCTTTTAATTCCTTAGGCTTCAACTGAGGCCCAGATTTGGCCCTGGTTGAAGCTTTGGCTCTGGCTGGGTTTATCGAGCTGCAGCCTTCCTCACATTGGTGACAAGACTATTTCCTTAACTTGAGGGTGTAATCGGAGCCCTTTTGAAGCTTACATATGCTTATTTGAGTTCCTTTTGTATTTTGTTTTACTAATTTAAGTAGTCAAAGACATCAATGGGGGTTTGATCATGCTGTTTGGAGTGATTATAGCCATTAGATTGGTTTTGATTCAAGTAGTTTTCAAGTAGTTAGAAGTCCTTCTGTGGCTCCTTATCAATTTACGTGTGTATGTCTTGTATGACTATTTATTTCATTTCTTTTTTTTTTGCACGCGTGTGTTTTGCTGGAAAGAAAATAAATTGTTTTAAGAGAAAAGGGCAAAAATTTATGTACATCCGAATTATACAAATGAGAGCACCAAAAATAAAATGTAATCCTTTTTTTTTTTTGTTGCAAATGGGATTATCTGATTGCATCATTGGTTGTGAAATATTTCAGATACAAGCTTGTTGTCTCAGCACCAGAACCAAAGAAACTTGCATCTCCTGCCATCACAAACATTCAGGTTCCAGTTCAACTTTCTTCTTTATTGAAAATGGTCAGAGTAATAGTGGAATGAAGTATGTGACACAAGGGAAATATTATGTGACTGATAATCTTAGATTACTAGAAGACCAAAAGTTCTCTAGATATGTAGCAGCTCTAAATTTCTGTCTCGTTTCTCTTTTATTAGGGAAATCCATGGAGTGTACTATAAAGAAGATATCCATGAAGCCATAATGTACTTTGAGATAAAATATTATTGTGGGCCTTAGGGTTTTTGCTTGGTACACATGGGTTTAGTTCCAATCTTGCAGCATTATTAAGCTTTCTGTTTCCACTCAGTCCATGGTTAATCTGGAGGTCCTTGCTTGGGTTTTAAAGCATGCCAATTGCACTAATCCTTCAGTGCCTGATTAGTTCTCTTGTGAGTGGTGACAGGGATGGTTGCCAGGATTGAAAGCTGATGGAGATGCAAATCAACTCCCAACCATTGCTATAGTAGCATCGTATGACACATTTGGGGCAGCACCAGTATGTAATTCTTTTAAATTTTCTAATATTATCAAATTCTGTGAGCTGTGTAAGGGTCTGAGGAAGATTTATGTTTGTAGGCATTATCAGTGGGAAGTGACAGCAATGGAAGTGGAATTGTGGCACTTCTCGAAATAGCTAGGTTATTTTCTCTTCTTTATTCAAATCCTAAGACGAGAGGAAGGTACAACTTGCTTTTTGGGCTAACGTCTGGTGGACCTTATAACTACAATGGAACTCAAAAGGTATTAAGCTCCTATCGGAGGATTAAATTTTTTGCCTTCTCTTTTAATTTATTTTAATATCTTTCCTATTAGCTTAATCTTTCTGTCCTCTATTTTCTTCATTTTGGTCCACTTATTTTTGTATTTTACCTTCTGCAGTGGCTTCGGAGTCTTGATCAACGTATGCGTGAGAGTATTGACTATGCTATTTGCTTGAATAGTATTGGCTCATGGGACAATGAACTATGGATGCATGTGTCTAAGCCTCCAGAAAATGCCTACATAAAGCAAATTTTTGAAGTAAGCTAGTAAATGTCACAGAAAAGATCATAGAGGCATGATCAAATTGCACAATGTTGTGCCTCTGCACTTTATGTTTTAACATTTGGATTTTTTTTGCAGGGTTTCTCTAATGTAGCAGACGAATTGGGGCTTAAAGTTGGTCTGAAACACAAAAAAATAAATATTTCGAATCATCGAGTGAGTAAAAATACCTGAAATTTTGAACTGTTGTCTACATTACTGTGTACAGATTAGATGATTTTAGTGTACTAGTTTGACAAAAATTACAAGGGTAAAGGTCAATTCTTCAACTCAGAACAGGTCTAATTTTATTTTCTCTTTTATTCTTTGTGACATTGCTATTATGAAGTCTTCTCTATACAACTAAGACTCAAAGCTGATTATATGACTCCAGCCGAAAAGATGATACATATATGTTTCACATTCTTTTGATCCATCTATTTTTTTTTCCCTGCCTTATGGTTTGGAAGGAGATCCTAGCAGGCATAACCTCAGTTATGCCTGTTAAAGCTTTTAATGCCCAATAATCAATTTGGTCCCGAGGAAAGGAGTTTGCACCTAATTCTACTAGGATCAAATTTTACTGCACCAATAATCATAAGGTTGGGTGGGAATTTATAATATACTGGTATTATACTGTTGTATATAGAAATTTATGGTAAATTTTATTTTATTTTTATCAATGTTGGTTGCTTTTGAAAATTATATAAATGAAATGTTATCTCATGATAAAATCTGCTAAAGATCAGAAGATTTTTGGTAGAAAGCTTTAGAATCTCTGCTGTCTTTGTTTCTCTCCATCCTCCTCTTTCGCCTTTTCCCTTTAATTGGTCCTATTCCTCTTTATCTTTACAGCTCGGAAAGTTGATTGCACCCATTTTTCTGGGTCATTGATTGTCCTGGTATTTCTGTTCTCAAGATTGGTTGTGAAATTATTGATATACTGATGTGACCTTACATTTTTGGAGAAAAACTTGTGAAAACCTCAATCATTTTTGCGCTTGCTTTGAAAAATTAATATGAATTCATGTTGCCTGATGAGGAATACTTTTAATGCCAGGATTGAATATGGCTTAACATGCCTACTGCATGAGAATACTGAAGATTGTGTTGGTGCCTTTTTCTAAACAGAAACCTTAAATGTGTAGAAAAATAAGGCAAAAGATTAGGGTGAAAAATATCAAATTTTATTGGATAAGATGCAGAAATTCAGAAAGGATTATTCCTAGAGTTCCTGACGCTGCAGGGCCAGATCTCTAGTTACATGTGTGAAGAAAGAAAGGAATGTTTAACCACTTGTCGAACACTAAGTCGACTGCTTTGCACCTCAAACTAGATGGGTATGCTAAGAAAAGAAACCCTATCACACTTGGGAAGTTTGTCTTTAACCCACAAAAGAAGTAAGAACTTGAGAAAGTGAAAAAAAAAAAATGTAACCTTAAATTTTTTTATATAAAATTTACACTTAATATATTAAACATTCATCCTCTTTGCTATGCAATGATTCATTCATAATTACCTTCATTCATAGCACAAATCCTATTCGGTCTGTACAACCTATTATGGCCAAAACTTTTTGTTAGAAGGTCTATGAACTCACTGTTAAAGGAGTCATTACAATAAAATGAAGCTACAGAGTTTGTATTTCCTGTATGCTTACCATTAGTCAGTGTTGTCTGTTAACTCTTCTGTTTATCAGAACATTTTCCAAACTATTATAAGCATGCAGTGCTTTCATTTTGCTCCCATATTATAGATTCCACTTTGTAGACCAGGTGCTAAAGCTGTTGACCTGATATAGGTAGCTTGGGAGCATGAACAGTTTTCAAGGCTAAGAGTCACTGCTGCCTCTCTTTCCGAGCTCTCTGCTGCACCTGAATTGTTACAAAGCACTGGAGGTCTTTTTGATAGCAGGTCAGCCTTTTTTAGCCTTTTTTTTTTTTCCAACTTTATCTCTGTTTATCTACTTGCAAGTACTTTTGTGTTTTAAATAGCCATTTGCTGAAAGCTTGGTTTTTGTACAGACATTTCGTGAATGAAGCTGCAATTATCAGAAGTGTCAAGTTAGTTGCTGAGAGTCTTGCGGTAAGGTTAATATAATGGGTAGTAGAGCTTGGATTTGGTTTTCAATGCCTCTTGTTCATATTATTGTTTTATTATGAGTATCAATAAAATGAAAATTTTTCAATGTTTAGTGGGACATGAAACCATAAGGAAGGGAGAGAAATGTGGTTACAAGATACCTGTCTTTTCTCATTTGGGGAAATGCCACAAGAGAATTGTTAGGTTTAACCTAATCAAGATGAATATTATGTTTTATCTAAGAAGGCCACTGGGGACTTATTTTTGTTGATAGTCCAACTTTGATGCCGTACATGAAGCAGTGATCGGTTGCCATAAAGAGGGTCCATATGGCATCGGATATGGATGCCACATAGACAAACTTGCAAATCTTGGTTAAGTGAGCATGGTCATTTCTGAAGGTGGTTCCCCCCTCATGGAGGCTTAGTGAACACCGTAGGGTCTCCTTGAAGGCATTAAGAATGTGGTGCTCTGTACTTGTGTTGAGTTAGGGCTTGAGAAGCTCCATAGGAGGTCATGATCAATGTGTCGTTGATTCTTTGGATGTTTAAAAGGTTTTGGCTTGGTGGCTGAAGTTGGAGGCCTGTCGAGGCTGACTTACTGCTTTAGTTAACTTTAGAGTGAAGGAGGTTGCTGATGTCCCTTGGACAATTGATATTAGGCACGTGCTTTACTCTGCATTTGTGGTTGATGAATGGATGCAGCAATGGGCCAGGCATGTAGCTAGGTCTTCAAGCCTTGCAGTTGGCAAACACTTCATGGTTCTTCCATTAGCTTTGAGCCTAGAGTCCTGATGTTTCCATGTAAGCCTTTCACATGCCAAGATGCCTGTAAAAGGCCCAAGAGGCGTTGTTCAAATTGCTATTTTTGAATCCTCAACACCTTAGGCTAGAATCTATGCCACCTGGACTGATCCACATATCAAATTGCTATTCTTTCCTTTTTCTTTTCCATTTTTGATGCAGCCTTATGGTACTAAATTTAGAGAAGTTGTTCGTGTGCCTGTCATTTACTTCTTGTAACAGCCATGTGGCTTTAGTATTCCTCATATTAGTTATTAGAGAGTTAGTTACCAATTGTTATGAGTTGTTAGATTGTTAGAATCTTTATAAATACCTATCTTGTGGTTAGAGAAGTCAATTTTAGATATTATTTTGTTAGTTTCAGATCAGGTTCAGATCTGTAATAGAGCTTGTTCTCTGTTTTACTGTTCTTCATGATTTTTAGTTTTATTCTTCAAATCTAATGCAATTGTTCTCGAATTTTTGATGATTTGGAAATTGAGTTGCATCATTTGGTATCAGAGCTTCAGATTCTGATCCTTTTCTTCCACTGAATTGATTTCTTTTAATCCCTAATCCCTCATTTCTTCAATTTCCAAAATCCTAGACTGCTCTCGAAGTGCTGACAGTCAAATTTTAGCCATTCAAACAATTTGGCTGGATTTAAATCACTATTACAGCTTCAACAGTGTCTGATTGTGGTTCAAGAAGCAATAGCAGATGAGATCTTACAGTCATTGCAAATTGGTCCGGACTTGGAGATTCACAATGCAGATATTCTGGTTTTTATCATCCCTGATCAAATGACTAGTTTCGAAGCTTCAGAAAAGCTTTGGAAGTGATCGACTAATGAAGTAGATGCAATCACAGCTTGATTGTTTTCAATTTTCTCGGAATCTAATTGATTTAGAGCTTGAAGATCATTATCTTGTGTTATGTTGGTTACAGTTGAGCTAATGTTGATCGACTTTTACCACTTGAGTTATCCACCATTTGAATCGATTCTAGTAGCTAAGGCATATTCGATTATGCATGAATTTGATATGGATGCAATCATCTCGAATTTTACCAGTTGTACTTAATTGCACTTGATCAAGTTTGTTAGCTATTATTCTGATGGATCTATTTGAGGCTTATAACTTCACCTTCTTCTAGATTCCACAGGCTATATTTTCTGAATTTTACAAGTTGCTACTGTTGGTCTTCATTTAGTTGAATCACAAGTGTTGTTCTGTGTTTGGCTTTGTGAACTGATCTGCTGTGGTCCATTGATATGATAATTGTCTGTTGCTACTGCTGGTTGAGTTTGATAGTTTCTACAGGGATAGATTTTCTCAAGTCTGATTAAGATCTTCTTCAGATCCGATTTTTATTTGCTTGTGATCTGCTTTGATTTGCTATTGTGGATTTATCCACTGAGTTGTTACTGTTGGCCATTGATTTGTTGAGCTGATTGCTGCAATTGCTGCTAATATGGCACAAATAGGGAGAGGAAGAAAAGGTAGAGAAAGTGGAAACCAAATGA
>JAESVK010000622.1:1327905-1349195 GCA_017140935.1 Hamamelis virginiana
GACATGGAGGAGCAATATGACTTGCCAATTTATTATAAAGAAGTGGGTAATTTTGATAAGGAGCCAATCTATGATCAACCAATTTATGATGAAATGAAAGAGATGGAAGGTCAACTCCTAAGCGAGGAAGTTGGTAATAATCTTGAGGAAATCCAACACATTTATAATCAAACCTTTTAAGTAAAGAACATGATGAAGACTTTGAAGAAGATTGGTTGACAACATACATGATGCCGCCCATGAAGGAAAAGGAAACCTTTATGCCTAACAATTTTTCAACTTCTACAAACTTCATGGAAGAAAGAAATGATAATGGTGGCATTTTCTCTTCAAATCCGCTAGAGAATGAGGCTGATTTTAAGATTCCTAGGGTTGATTTTGTGGATTCTAAGCCTCCAATAACTTCTCTACTTGCCTCCAAAAGTTGCATTCAAGAATGTCAAGAAAATGATTTTATATTTGCTTTAACTCCTTGGAAAACAGTGGCTTGAAATGACTGTTCTGGTGATGCTATTGACTTCTTACAACCATATGTGGATGTTTTCTCTAAAGATTTACCTTCCGAGTTGCCTTCCAAGAGGGATATTCAACACGGTACATCAAGTTTACAAGAGGATTAAAATCTTCAAGAGACGCAATAAGCTATTTGAGTGGCTAATTTTGCCTGCTACTATAACTTGAGGCAAGTTTCTTTAAAGAGGAGTAGTATGATGCAGCCTTATAGTACTAAATTTAGAGAAGTTTTTAGTGTCTGTCATTTACTTCTTGTAACAATCACGTGGCTCTAATATTCCTCGTATTAGTTGTGGGGAGTTGGTTACAAGTTGTTAGAATCTCTATAAATACCTGCCTTGTGGTTGGAGAAGTCAATTTTAGATATTATTTTGTTAGTTTTTAGATCAGGTTCAAACCTATGATAGAGCTTGTTGCTCTATGTTTTACTATCCTTCATGATTTCCAGCTTTGTTCTTCATATCTAATGCAATTATTCTTGAATTCTTGATGATTCAGAAATTGAGTTACATCAATTTTTACCTTTCATGCGGGAGGCGGTTGTCTGAAGGTATGGTAGATGTTTCATCAAAATAATTCCAAGTAAGTTTTGAAGGGGTAATGTTTGACAATATTAACCTCCTTGATTGTATTTCACCACGTTCCTAGGAAATTTAAGGGAAAATTTGGACGTATATGTTTTTTATGCGACAAGAAAGACTGCGTGCAAATATTAAGTGAAAAGATAATTTTGGGTGATCGTGGAATTAGGTATGGTCAATATTGATGAGTATTGGGCAATATGCATGGTATTGTTAGACATTGATTTGGATGTTTTGTTGCAATGTGAAGTAGAGGTGGAATACATTGTATTTGAGGATATGCGTGATAACATTTTGACGGTTTATTATATAATTAGAAGGAATTTTGTTTTGCCAAATTAATGCATTATATGCAAACAGGTGGCCAAATTGATTGAAAGTGGCTTGTGAATTGTGGGCCTTTTGTTTTATTACTTTTGTGATGACAGGGTTTTTCCTTGAATGGTCATTCAATCGTTGGAAAGTTGGTGGTGCTGGAGTGGTAAAGAAATTTTTTTTTGGCATAGAAGATGTTAGTCTCATGCAATTTTTTTGGACTCTTTGGAGGGAGAGAAATCGAAGAATCTTTAATGGGGTCGACCTTCCTCTTATGAAGTTAACACTTGAACTTTTTGTGTAGAAAGGGCTTGATTATTTGGAAATCAGTTGTCTTTTCCAGGTTTTTTTTGGATCTGCTTCTGTTGTAATTTCCTTCGGTTGCCTTCTATTCTATACCTCTCGTGTACGAATGGCCGGGCGGGGTTGGTTCTACCCTCTTTCATCTATAAATACAGGTTATTGCATTATAAAAAAAAAAAAAAAAAAAAAAAAAGGAAAAAAGGGTAAAGTGAGCTTTTAATGTAGTCATGAGTTCTCTTAGTATCGGCTAATATGTGGCAGTGTGAATGGCCTACCAACATATTTGACTTGACCTTAACTTTTTTCAACTTTTATTACTTTATTAAATTTTTAGAAAATCCAATTTTCTCAGGTTTAGTTTTGTTCCCATTAGAATCCAGCATTTTTGGTGGTGAAATGGAGACAGTCTCAAGTCATCTTATTTTCTTAAGTTAAGAAATCTAGAATTTTTTTTTATTAGTAGATTAATGATGGGTTTAACAGCTTTTAGCTTTTACCCTATGTCGAGTGACTCATCTGATTCCAAATCTATGTATGAAAGAAGGTTTGTCAGTAGTTTGAAGCAACTTTTTTGATTGTCTTAATTTTTTATTGGTGATTAGTAATGATAAATGTATAGACAATGCAGGTGGTGATGTTGCTTTTTGGAATGACAATGCTGATGATATAGAAGAAACGGCGATGATTAGGCTTTATTTATTTTCCATAGTTTTGGGATGTTAATTGTTATTTAATCCAATAAACACACACAAACACACAAACACACACACACACACACACACATATATATATTAGTGAGACCGAGGCACATTTACATATTAACTTTTGGGTCATGTTTTGCTTTACCCATGTTTTTTCTTAAATGAGTGTTTTTCAATATTTTATCTTTACATGAGTTCATTTTTGTGTTTTTCTATGTATTATTTTAAATATTACAGCCTGTTTCATATGGATTCTTAAAAATGTATGAAGTTCCGGGTCAGACACAACATAACATGGATATATAGGTGTGCAATGTGTTTACAGAAAGTCACTGCGTGTCCGAAAAGGAAAAGAGAGTTACATTTCTAGTTCATTGAAGTTTGCTAGAATACTTTCGAAAATTTTTTCCAGTGTTACATGGATGTTTTAAAATGAGTGAAGTATCCATGTTGATTATTATATGTTACATAGACACTTAAATATATTGCAAGCATTAAAGAAGTAAATTGGAACTTTAATATTTTGTTCATATCTGAGTATTCAAAGATTTGTCATTTAAATTTATCACAAGCATTAAAGTGAAATTGGACAATCAGATAATTTTGTCATATCCAAAGATTTGGGGATCGAATGAGTCCAACACATGGATATACAACCTTGTCCTATGCACGCCTAATTCCATATGACAGATAAAAACAAATCATCAGATACCCGGTTGTCTTAAAGTCCATTAAAATTATGAGGGCATCCATATTTGAAATGCATGGCAAATGTTGTCATAATGTTTGATATGATGACTCTCTAATTGAAATTTGGTACCATCATGGCCACAGAGATGACTCGCCATGTTTGACATGGAAAATGGGGTAATACTGTAATGGTGGGAATTTCCTCGTCGTATATCATGAGGTTGCTTTATTACCAAAAGAATGGGTGGAAACAATTCTTCTATATTTAAATATTGAATTCAATGATTGTGTTGTAAATGAAGACACTAAGTAAAGCTTTTATGAGATGAATTAAGCATAATATAGCATAGGTTATCATAATTGGACTGTACTTGCTGATTGGACTGGAAAACTAGTCCCCTGGTTCCTTTGCTTGTTTGATTCAACAAGGAGATCCATTGTCTCCTTTGTTGTTATCATTGTTATGGAGGCTTTTAGTAAGTTGTTGCAAAAGGCTATTTATGCTAATTTGATTGAGGGTTTTGTTGTGGAAGGGGGTGTTTATTTCATTTACTTTCTGTGGATGATGCTATTATTATTATTATTATTATTATTAATTTATTTATTTTTTTGTGTGGAGCAAATTGAGATCCACTTCATTACATATGTTTATTTTCTTTGAAGCAGTGTTGGGTTTGAAGGTGAATTTGTGTAAGAGTGTTGTTTTTGATGGGCATATGGATGGACAATAAAGTTTTTGACTTCTAATAACAGGTGTGGGGTGGGAGTCTCCCTTTTACTTATTTGCTGCTTTCCTTGGGCACCTCTTTTAAGGTTAAGGCAGTTTGGAATTAGTGATTGAGAGGTTTGACAAAAGGCTAAGTAGTTGAAAAATAGGGTATCTTTCAAAAGAGGTAAGCTAACTTTGATTCAAAGTGCTTTAGCAACTTGTCAACTTATTTTATGCCATTGTTCAAGATTCTGGTTTTGGTGGCAATTGATTGGGCTACTATTTGCTCTCCAAAGGAATTTGGAGGGTAGGGTATTAGAACATTGAAAATTTGGTGAACGAAGCTTTTTTTGGGTAAATGGCTTTGAATGCTTGTGGCGGAAAGGGATTGTTTATGGAGAACGATTGTGGTGTGGAAGTATGAGTTCAGGTGGGAGTGGTGCACAAAGGAAGTTTGTGGTAGCTATGGGGTAGAGCTTTGGAATGCTATGTGAGGTGGATGATTTATTGGCTTCTAAGGTTTTGATTCTGCAAGTTTTTACTAAAGTGGTTTTCTTCTTTCAAAGTGATGCAGTTTTCTTCACTTGTTAAATGGCACATTATGCGTAAAGAGGTGGCCAAATCGGTTAATCACAGTTGCATAGGAAAACAAGCTTATACATAAATTTATATTTGCATATAGATTAATACTTTTAGGCATACAAAAAGTGTATATATATATATATATATATATATTTCTATTCAACTATAGTGCTATTTATTTTTTTTTTTTTAATGAAAAGAATCTATTTTTTTATATTTATATATTTAAAATAAAATAACCTATTTATTATGTCTTAGGCAGAGCATCTGACCTGATTATTGAATTGGTGACTTGGCCCCTAAGCTGAGTCGATTGCAGCCTCCAAGCTGTCTTACTACATCCCTTTGGAACAAAGCAGTCTTACTACATGCATTCTCATGATTGTCCTCTATTAAAGTTGCATAAACATGATAGAGAACCATATGAGATTTGGACATGATGTTTATAAGTAATAACCTTATGAATTATTACTTTTGTAGAAGTGCAATGTATAAATAACTTGATTATTAATTAACTCATACAAGGAGCTATGCTTCGCCACAAGTCGGTAAGGCTACATCTCAATAGTTATTATTTTTTCTCCAATTTAAGTTTAACCTAATTTTCTGTTTTTTTAAAAGTCAAAGTTACAAGAATCCCTGGATGATCACTAGTTTACTATTTCATAACTTGTGTGCTGAAATAATGAAAACCCACAACTTTCTGCATGTACAATTGAACATTAAGCCAAATGGTTTGATTATTTTTATGACCTGACTTTGTGCCTAATTTCGTTTGTCCCTCTCTTATGTGCAGAGGCATATCTATGGCCACCAGGGAAAGAACATTCAAATATTTGCAGACAACAGTATTTTAGCCGTCAATCCTTCTTATATACGATCGTGGTTGGATCTTTTGTCACAAACGCCTAGAGTGGCACCATTTTTTTCAAAGAATGACCCATTTGTCATGGCATTGAAAAAGGTTTAAATATTTTTAATACTGATCTTTTTTTAAATTTTTTGGTTTTTCCTTCATACTCCGTTGTTTAATTTATGATAATGGCTCTCACTTGATAATTTTGCTGTAATATCTTTGTTACAAATTGTGTGCTTTATGGTTTAACATATTTACATTCTTATATGTTATCTGTTTTTCCATTTTATGAGTAAAAGAAGGGTAATATTCCTTTGGGTACTTATAATGTGATTTTATAGTTGCCATCGTAATAAACATCTTGCTGGTGAGGATAAAATCCATTTGACACATGAGCTTATGAAAATTGACAAATTTGAACGTGTGAGTTGCTAAAACTCAAAAGGATCACTATATTGTTAATTTGATTCCTAATGTTAATAATAATAATAATAATAATAATAATAATAATAATAATAAGACCTAACAAAAAGGAATGGTAATTTCTTAGATTTTGAAAGGGGTTTTAGAATTTGTTAATTGTTAAATTACTGTTGAAAATTAAAAAAAAAAAAAAAAAAAAAAAAGAAGCATTGCACAAACAACTTATGTTTTGTTTCATCAAAAAATTTGGTTGAGATGCTATGGTTTTGACTTGAGGTCTTAGGATTGAGCATTGGCACCCAACACCATTGGGAGGAAAATAGAAAAAGGTGTGAGCTCATATCTGAACTTGGTACAATCATTGGACGCTATATTTGGCTAATGAGTGTGCATAAATCTTACTGATATTACAGACTTCTGAATTATAGTCTTTACTTCTCTCTCTCTCTCTCTCTCTCTCTCTCTGTTTTGTCTGTGCAAGCACATAAATTATGATCTTTTTATTTATCATCAAAGAATGTGACCATTTATCAAGGTTGAGTTGAGTTGAGTATAAAGAAAAATGACAATTTTCTTTAAAAGTACCAAGTCTGTAATGTATTTATGCACAAGTTAAGGCAGGTGACTAATGTTATAAGTGGAAAAAAGATTTGTTAGTAATTGAAGAATAAGATATAGTGATTAGAGGTGTGTATTAGAGCTAGGAATGTGGCACATTTTCCAAATATCAAGTCTATAATACGTTTCATGGTAGGAAAGACCCCATTCTCTTGTTTTCTTTTTTGAAAAGGGTGAGAAATTTTATAAAAGAGAACTGTGTAAAATTGTCAACTTTGCATTATCAAATCCAAAAATGAAATGAACCAACTACATATAGTGGTTATCGTCAACTTTTCATTCTTTTTTTTTTTTTTTTTGTATTTTTTGATAGAAACCTTTTTGGTCTATTGTATTCTTGTCCACATATATAGAAGCATAAGTTATTGAATGTTGTCTGGTACTTTCTGTGATTCCACCCCTATGATAGTGTTACCCGAGACATCTGGTTTATGTTTTATTTCATTGACCTACATCAACTGGCCTTGTCAATAACAAAACTTCTTTCTTCCCTTCTCTTCACAGAGTTTGATTTTAACCAGTCTGTTTATTAATATTTCTTGGCAGGAATTAGAAGATCATACTGTTGAGATGAATGTGCAAAATGAAGTGCTCGATGGGATGTTCACTTTCTATGATTCGACGAAAGCCAGGCTTAACATTTACCAGGTACTAATCTACCATATTTTTCTTTCCTGAACGGTGATGTTAATTCACTGCAGCACCCTCTCTCTCTCTCTCTCTCACACACACACACACACACACAAAATTTAATTTCACCACCTGGACTCTAATTGTTTATCAGCATAAAGTTATAGACTTTCTTCATCGCTCAATTTTGCTTGGTTGAAGAAACTTTAAAGATCAATTGTGTGTGCACGTGTGTGACGAAAGATTTTAATCTGTTGATTTTTTAGGCCCATTTAATCATATTAAAAAAAGATTAATCTTTTTTGTGTTCACCATTTTCATTATGGGCCTGACCAAAATTCTCTCTTACAGACGCATTTATTTATTTATTTATTTTTATTTTTCTGGCTCTGTGAACAACAAATATTATTGGAGTTACACGAGGAAAATAGAAGATGTTTCTCGGTTGGCACAAGGGTTAATTAATTCAAATGTGTTTGTTATATAGGTTGCTAGCGTAACATTTGACTTGCTGCTGCTTCTAGTGTTGGGATCATATTTGATAGTGCTCTTCAGTTTTCTTGTCATCACAACCAGGGTATTCCTTCTCTTTATAACGTCAAGCACAGTTTTCAAATTTTATCTTATTCATTTGTTTGTTATGATTTGCTGCCCCTGATTTGAACAAACTAATGATTTTTGTTGAACAGGGTCTTGATGATCTCATCAGTCTATTCCGACGACCTCACTCGCGTAAGGTGAAAACAGCTTGATGACTGAAGCAGAATTTTTATTCACCAAAGCTTGCGTCGTCATTACTCGAGATTTTTAATGTAGTTTAGCCTCAAAATCACCTTTAGATGAGTTTGTTGGTGGTTTCTTTCCCCGTGTCGGTTGATTCAATGACAAATGGGATCTCAATTTAACGGTTGCCCTAGGTAAGATGTTAAAATTTGCTGCGCAGGAATTAGAAGTATCAAATTGCAAGGAAAATTTTGTTGAGATTCAACAATTATTCATCCAATATTGTTCCAGGCATTTTTGCAAAGCAGATTGTAGTAGCCAATCCAAAAATGGTTCGGTAACACTCATGAGTTGATTGGTGTTAGGGGTTGTCAATACTCAATAGCTAGCCAAGTCTGTCTTTTTTACAGAAGCCCATGACATGCTAGGACTCATTATGCTTGTGTGCTTTTTTCTTCAAGTTTTAGTGAGGATTGATGGTTTATTGTCTTTCCTTAATGAGCTAAATATGCATTTTAGTGACCATGATGTGTGCTGTTTTGATCGTCATTACGACAACAATTTTATAAGATCTGTGTATTATTTTTTAGGCTCTCGATGTTATGAAAAGTAATGATGAATATAAATCACAAGCTTTGGAAGTTTGGAAACATTGTTCTGTGCCGTGCCAGGGAATCAATATATTGTAAATCCCTTTTCCTGTCCAAATAAGCATCAAAATAGAAATTCCAATCACACGCTTCCCCAACCTTTTTACTCAACTGGGAATTCGAATCTTAGGCATTCAATGGGGTTTAACCCAACATGAGTAGAAAATTGACCAGAAATGATTCAGTAAGCATACGATTACAGAAGTATATGTAAGCATGAATCTTGTAGATAATTATTTGTTACATGTTTCGAAAAACTAATTGTTGGATTATATACTATATTTATGTGTCATGTATACCAAAAATTATAATGATTTGTCAACTTCATAGAAATGTCGGAAAAATTGTAACAGTTTTCTGCAGTCACAATTTTTTCAGTCTATATTTTGAGATGTTTATACCGAATCACCGTGATTTTTGGTATGCATAACATCCATAAAAAAAATATCTAATCCAACAGTTAGTTTTTCAAAATATGTGTCCTACAATTATCTATTAACTTCATGCTTATATAAAATATATAAGCATATGCGTACTAGATTGGGATTGGAAAACTGACAAATTAACAGTCCCATCTCTGAACACAGCCTTCTATATCATCCTTACCATTTTCTATTCTTCTAACCGTTTCCCTCAATGTTGTAACCCCCAACCACATTCTTTTTCCTTCTGGCCCTGTTGGCTTACTTTTGGACCACCTTCAAATTGAACAAATCAAAGCTTGTTTCATTGGCAACTTTTTTTTTAATTTTTTTGAACTCTTAATTTTCGCTTCTTATGATGGTGTGTTACACCTTTGAATGCAATTTTCCTATTTCAACATTAAAAAGGAACTGGCCAAGCATCGTAGCACGGTCCAGCTAGGCACGGTACTGACTCACTTCAACATTTGTTGCCATTTTATCATTTTAAATACCAAGTACAATAGTAGTATTAGACTAGATAATGGACTGGCCAGGTTGCCCTATTTCGACCAGCAGTTTGTCTTAACAGCCTCCTTGGAATTTCTATCTTTGCCCATATTTATTCACAACCTAAACATGCATACCACAATTATTCAGCTATCCTGATTTCATAACCTATTTGAGCACCTGGCCCGTGTAGGAAAAAAATGGGGCGACTTAATAACTTCAAACCAAATTTCTAGCAATAAAGGCTTTAGTGTCCCATGACTCAAGAAGGGACAACAAAAACGCATTTTGATATTCCTAGGAAACTAGCATATAATTTCATTGTCTTTTAGGGCATTTCAAATGATATGGATATAATCATGTATGGGAAAGAACAAACCACTTTCGAATCCCAAGGAACACGCCATTTGTGGTAACTCCTCGACTTTAAACATTGGTTTTGCACCATCAAATGCAATGGAGTGAAATCACTCATGCTACCATCGTTTGCCCATAATACCATATTTATGAGGAAAAGAATAAATCGCTAAAATGTTTTATCAGCTGCTGGTTAAGGGGGTCCTCTTGCTATAGGCATGCCATCTTTGAAATTAAGTCAGGGCCTTACATAGTCCACAAAGACGATACGTCCATCTAGCAACTGCAAGTAATTCCACATTATATTGTTATTCATGGTACTGACATTTCGGCCTCAAGGAAAAGGAAAGGAGATGGTGTGATTTTACCTTCCCATTCATTTCCATCAAGGCCTTCTGGGCTTCATCAACTGTGGCGAAGGTTACATACCCAAAACCTTTTGATCTGTTTTTGAGTTTATCCATTATTATTTTAGCTGGAAAAGGAAAAAAAAAAAAACAGAAAAGAAAAAGAAAAACACTGAATGAGGATTACCAATATGAAAGTAGATGTTGAAGTCTGAATTCACAGGATTGGGGTGTACCTTCAAGGACTTGGCCAAACTTGGAAAATGCTTCTTGTAAGGTAGTTTCTGTGGTGGAGAAAGATACACCTGCAACAACATCATTGGTTATGTAAACACTCTTAACTATAGAAACGTTGAGATGTATATAGAGATAAAACTTCGAGAGTTTTTCTTTTTTAAGTTTAGCAGTAAATGGTTAGGAGCACCCCCTATTGTCAGCACAAGGTTCTACTCACCCCCCAATAATAACAAAAATGATGATGCTGTTTATGTCGCATTCAAGATAAGTCCATAAAAAAAGAAAGTTCTGCACAAGTTTCCTACTTTCTCGACCATCTCAAATATTGATATCAATGTTTTCAGAGGTAAAAGCTTTAGATGGACCTTTTTCCCTCCCGTGAAGCGAGGCATATGCCTCAAGAAAAGGGGCATAAGCCTTTGGATTTTCAAAATTAATATTTTAAAAATATATAAATCTATTATTAAAAAAAGAGTAATATATATATATATATATATATATATATATATATATATATATATATATATATATATATATATATAGAAGGTATAAAATATTTTCAAACATTTTAAAAGCAATCTAAGCGTACAAATGTAGCTGATTAAATAAAAAGCATATAAAAAAATAATTATAACTCTGCAAATTTGCAATTGTCTTTCATGGTGGGACCAAAATGTAACATATTCATACAACCCAAATTCAGATAATTGAAGTTCCTCTAACATATCACATTAAGTCATATTCCTCCATGATCATCATATTCATCCAATCTATATATGATAGGGAAGGTTCTCCTGTCAAATCCTCTCAACTTCCTCTAGGTCAATCTTAATTGATAGGGATCAGTGCCAGTCTGTTGTCTTTGCCTCCATCTTTACCGAGGAGGAGAAGGAAAAAAATTAACAAGAAAAGGCAACTTACCAGGGTTAAAAAAAGAAAATTTAAAAATAAAGGCGGCAAACTGAGGGGAAGAGAAGAAAAAGAAAGGAGCAAAAAAAAAAAAAAAAACTTTCCAGAAAAAGGGGGCAAACCGAGAAGAAGAGAAGAAGAGAAGAAGAAGAAGATGAAGAAAAGAAGCAAAATAAAACCTTATTGGAAGTCAGTCACTGGAGCTGCTTGTCGGTCGTTGGCAATTGGATCTCCTTCCAATCTCACTTCTCTACCTAGTCAGTCCAGCACTCCAGGCTCTCTATATCTCACCTCGATTGATCTAGGACTATGTCTTGGGTTGTGCCACAGTTTTAAAAAAGCTGGGACCTTTAACCATGGTTTCTGTGGTTTAACGACAATAAAACAGTAAAAAATTGTGTTAAAAAATTTGACTGTGGTAACTAGGAATGAGGAGAAAAAAAGAAAAGTAAAAAAAAAAGGACTTCAGCCCCAACAACACTCTGGCGTTTTTGGCTTGCCTAATGAATGCCCAGATTATGCCTTTTAAAACACTAATCAGGATAGCAAAGTTAACTTGTGGAAATAGTATTTAAATAAATAAAGTAAAATAAAAGGGGGTTAGATAATGCTCATATCAATTTACATCAATATAAGAATTGCAACTGCTTAGAAACTTGGTATGTGATGAAGTGCAAACAATTATATATGTCATAATACCCATCTGTTTGCCACCAAAAAATAAAAATAAAAAAAATCCAGTCATGAATTCGATTGATAATGACCAGGAGCAGCCATCAATTTTAAAACCCTCCTCATTAATGGATAAAATAATTCTCATATTAAGAATAAAACGCCAGTAGCTTTTAAATGCATCAATGAATATTTGTTAAGCATTTTGATGCAATCCAATTTGGTTAAACCATTATAAACCTAAATACACACTCTTTATTTCATTTGATAAGCATGAAGGTGAAGGGCATTCAACCTCAGGCAAAGACTTGATCCAGGGTTCGCGGTAAACCTCCTACATACTTTACTAGCAAATCAAAAAGAATGGTCTGAATGACTTGGAATTAAAAAACGAAAAAAGTAGGAAATAAAACATAAAGAAATTGTTGAAATGTACTTTAACAGTTTAACTTGATATGTCTTAATCTTAACTCTGTCAAAGAACCTTTTAGTGATGATTCTGCTTCCTCATTCATTAGGTCGTAAAATTTTTTATCTCCTAATTTAAAAATCAACTTCCTTTCTTTCTTTCTTTTCCCAACTCTTTTACCTTTATCGCTCTCAAGATCCTAACATCCAACTTTCATCAATCACAATTCACAAGAAAAACCCAAATTGCCCACTCAACAGCTTTCACAATTTAACTACACCCAACCCCACCCAAACTACAAGCAGTTAGCTACATGAATTTTGTTCCACCACTTTCCTCTATTAGGGGATAAGAAAGTAGACAAACACTTCTACAAAGGAGCCATGTATGCGTTTTACATGTGTCGGATACCAAAGCTTCGCCAACACTCCTAGGAAACAGGTCTGACACACTTAGGAAGTATCAATAATTTTAAGATAAATTTTTAAGTTCCGACACTCAGTCGACACTTTGTTGGCATGCATTGGACACATAGTGAATACTTTAACATATGACTTATCTTTCATTATATAAACAACAACAACAACAACAACAATGACAAGAGTAAAAGTCTCTCATTTATTGATAGATATGCCTCTTCATACTCTCTTATATATTTGTTGGTTACAATGTCAAAAAACCATAATCATCAAGTCACCTCTAACAGTTGTCAAAAACTAAACCTTATCTTTATGGTTATCCAAATTAATGGATCCTTCCCATTCAGTGATTGTTCTCCCAAATTCAAAGTGACAATGCTCTCACATACATGCATACATCAATATATCTAGATACATGGAGTGATGATGAATTGACTATGCGAGATCACCAAAAGAAGTCCTATCCACCAAAAATCAGCTAAAGTGGAGGTCCGAGTCCTTCGCGTGTTGTTTTTTCACAAAATCAACAGAGCATTTTGAGTTTTTGACGGTCATAAGAAATACCCATTTGAGCTTATGTAGTGAACTGTAAAATGCATTAGGTTTGGCTATTCAATGGCCATATATGCCTCAACAAAACAACTACAAAACACTAGTAATTTTACAGCAGCAGGGTGCATTTCTTAAATCATTTAATATTCTGAATCGTTCCACCAATATGATCTGATTTAATAACCAAACATAACAACAAAAGCATATTGCATTTTACAAAACCCTAATTCGTAAACAACTTACCAGATGGAGATCATATCAACAAATTAAAGAATTAAAATAAATTAAAGACAAATAATATATAAAACAAGTATCTTCGTCATAAATGTTTTAGTTCCTTAAGCATTATTATTGTGCATTTTCCTTTTCTTCCCCTCGATTTTACGGAGAAACAACTGAGGGTTAGAAAGAGAGTGAGAGAGTACCTTTCACAAAAAGCTTGGAAGCGATTCCTCTATAAAAGAAGAGTTGGGCCCGGGAATTATTAGGGTTCGGCGGAGATGTATACCTTAGGAAGCTTTTGGAGATTGCTCTAAACGCCGCCATTAGATGTGTGTGTGTGTGTGAGAGAGAGAGAGAGTGAGAGAGATACGGGGAGAGACAGAGAGACAACACTACTGTTTACTCGTAGGGGGCAACTCGTAACGAGTCAATCCAACATCCGATCCGATCCGATTAATTTGGACCGGATTGGAATCGGTCCGAATTAAATTTGGATACGTTCCGGTCCTAATTCCTCAATTCGAATTCAAGTCTTCGAATTTTGCCTTTTGCAATCCAATTCGATATAAAAATTCGATCCAAATCCAAAATCCAAAATTATTAAAATATATTATTATTATTATTATATGACTTTATGCATCATTCTTTTGAATTTTTGTTACATCATAAATTTATAATACAATAGTCTAATTTTTTTTAAAATATTATAAATTTACTTGTTATCCTCTTTTCACATTATTACTATTTATTTACATATAAAAATTCTAAAGACTAATAAAAAATTAAAAGCATTGGTATGTTGATAAACCGGCCGTTGGACTAGATACCTTATTTATAAAAAACTATAGTGATCCAACAGTCATGTTTTAAAATATCTCAATATTAAAAATTCTATTATTTCGTAATATCTTAGTATAATAATTTTCATAGGGACATTTTCAAAAAATGACCATTGGATGAGGTGTTCCGTTTACGTAAGTCATGTATGCAAAAAATCACGTTGATTCAACGGTCATTTTATTTTTTAAATGTCACATTTTTGTCAAAAACTGTAAGATTATATTTGCACAATTTAGAACATTTAGATATTTTCTCAAAATCTAGTCGTTGGATCTATGTGATTTTTTGCATGCATTATATATAAGTATACATGGAACATCTTATCCAACAGTCAATTTCTCAAAATACATATCTCATATCGGGCTTTGCAAAACATGAGTAAAAACCTTATGTAAAAACCATGTATTCATAAGAAACAGAAATGATCCTATCAGCACATGCTAACTTTCGTGAAAATCAGCATGAAGCTCATAGGTGATTATGGGATACATATTTTAAAAAGCTGATCATTGGATTAGATACTATGCATATGTATGTCAGGTATGTCAAAAATTACACTGATCCAACTGTCGGTTTTTCATATATGTAACTGAGAAAAACTGTGACAGTTTTCAGCGGTCAGAATTTTTCATAGTTTGTATTTTGAGGTGCCTACATCGGATCACTGTGATTTCTAGCAGATGTGACATCATAACAAGGAAATCTAATCTAACAATCGGGTTCTCAAAATACGCATCCCACAATTCCCTATGAGCTTCATACCTTTCACTAAAGTCAACATATGCTTACTAGATCATGACTCCATAAGAAAAACTACTTACGGAGTTGGTTTCATCCAAGTTGTGCATCCTATGGTTCTTATCCATATTTTACAAAACATAACATGTGGTTTGTATTTTGTGAAACCGACTATTGGATAAGATGTTTCATGTATATACATTATGCATGTAAAAAATTACATAGATCTTACGGTTGGTTTTTGAGAAAACATCTATCTTACAGTTGGTTTTTGAGAAAACATCTAAATTGTTTAAACTGAGCATATAATCTCACATATTTTTTATAAAAATGTGACATTTTAAAAAAAAATGACCGTTGGGTCAACGTGATTTTTTGCATGTATGACTTACATAAGCAGAACATCTCATTCACGGTCATTTTTGAAAATGTCCCTATGAAAATTATTATACTTAGATATTAAGAAATAATAGAATTTTTAATATTGAGATATTTTTAAAATCTAACCGTTGAATCATTATGATTTTTAGTATGTATTACTTACATAAATAGTGTATCTATCCAACAGTTGGTTTATCAAAATGCTAATTCCTTTAATTTTTTATTAGTATTTGAATTTTTTATATGTAAATAAATAGTAGTAACTAAATTAAAGGAAGGATATCAACTTGTTACGTGGCATATAACCTTAGAACTCCATAGATCTAGCTTAATATTGTATTCCTTTTGAGTTTTATAGTGATAGCCTTTCCTTTTCATAGGATTAGATTGTATTACCTAAATATATGAAAATGAATTTTTAGTGTAGAATTACAGCTCTTGAAAATTAACTCTAAACCAAAATTAACTCTAAACCAAGTTGTGCTTAATTAATTTTTATTGACACGATCTTTATTAAAGTTATGGTTAATTATGAGAAGTTGGTTTGAATTAAGTGCATATTTAGTTTTTTTTTATATGCACTATCACGGTTGTCACAAAAGTGAATCATTAATTTTTATTTTTTAAAATTTTTATTTTCTTATTTTTTTTAATGAAGAATTGCGGGGTTCGAATTCAATTAGGATTGGACATGGTCCTGAAAAGCCTAATCCGAATTAGGTCAAATTGGTCCTCACTTTCCCCAAATCTGATCCGATTTCATCCAAGTTGCACCCCTAGTCACTTTATTGAGCTCTCAGTTTGGTGAACTCAAAGCCCGACCTTTAGAAGGAGCTTATTCATAGAAGAGTATATTGCATTTACATTCCCGTAGTTTCTGAAAATTATAGAGATATTCCTTTTAGTTTTAAAATTTAGAAAGACATTCATTACTTTTTAAAATAAACTACATTAAGATCCCTCAATGAAACAGACTTTACTATCAGTTTACTTTTCTCTGGCATCATGTAATTTTTTTCTTAAATACCAAAAATGTCCTCTTAGAGCAATTCTAAAAAATGGTGAAGAAAAGTAAGATTCTAAATCTTAAATTAGATTCAAATGAATATCTTGTGTTTATGTTGCTTATTAACCTCTTTTTTTTTCTTTTTTCTTTTTTCTGAATCTCAAAAAAAGTTATTCGAGTTTGTTTTTTAGGATTTGAAATCAAAACTGATGTTCTTTGTTATTTCTTTGTTGGATTATGATATTTAGGGAGGAATTGAAGGTCAAGCTGAAGGGGAAGATGAGGAAGAGTAAGAGGAAGGTGAAGAAAATGGAGAAGAAAACTTAATTAGATCAGTTTAAGATGAATCAATGTTGGTTTTGCAGGAAACTATTTTGCTCTATTTTGTTCTGTTTTTTTATTTTGTAGGAAACTGATGCATTTACAAGAAATCAAGAAAGGCATTAGTTTATTGAGAAATGCATAAGGTTTTTTGTGGAATTAATCAGTTTTCGGAGGCATACATCAGTTTTATACGAAACACATCAGTAAACTAGGAAATGCATTGGTTTTGTGGAATTAATCAGTTTAATAAGAAATACATCACTTTATAGAGAAAGGCATCGGTTTTTAGATTCTCTTCTTATTCTCTTCGAGAACAATTCCTCCTTTGGTTCCCCAATTCAGAAACATAACAATTTACAGAGAAATACATCAGATTTGGGGAATTAATTAGTTTCTCAAGAAAATGGAACAAGCTTCTCTCTTCTCCATCCTCGATTCATTCTTCCATGAATTACTGAAAATGAAAAAGAAATTCATCAAAATTCAAGATCTAATAAATTAAATAATTTAAGCTCTTCAAATTAATGAATTTTTGGCTACAAGATCCTCTCTCAAGCAAGCTCCTTTGACATTGAGATCTCGTGACATGAAAATGGAAGCTGCAATATTGCATCAAAACGTATTGTTTTCAAGGGTCTAAAACGTATCGCTTTAATACGGGATTGAACAAAAAATTGAACTTTTGGATTAAATAAGTGACTTTTGGGTCTAAAAGAAATATGTTAGGATTTTTGGGTAAAAAAAAAAACTCAAAGGAAGACTTTTGGATAATTTTCTAAAAAATTTAGCATGTATACATTTTGAAAGTATTATTACTGTTTTCAACTAACTTTTTTTTTTTTTTTTTTTTTTTTTTTTTTATTGGCAAGGTATTCTACAAACACCTTATTTTAAAAAATATTGGCATTGATATTGCAACTCCATGTTAATTGTCACATCAAGTGATTGCCACATTAACACAGTACCTCTTTTAAGGAAAAAAAATTGGAGTATTACTATTTGCACCAACTAATTGCACAATTTACTAGGCATGCTCACATGATATGGCTTATTTATTTGAATTTCTTAAAAATATTTTTACTTAATTAATGTGGCATGCTTAGGTCAGTTGGTCCAATTAATTAGTGCAAAAAGTATTTTCCTATAATTTGATGATGTGGTTGATATGGTAACTCTTTGTCAACTCTCACATTAAGTGATTTTGCTCACGTCAACTGAAAAAATAAATTAAGAAATGAGTTAGGAATTATAGAATTGGCACAAAACTAATTAGTCATGTACATTTCTGTGTATTAAGTGTTATTTTTTATTACGTTTTTTATTTTTTATAGTTAATGTAATAGTTGATGAAGTAATTAAAATAAAGTTATCACGTAACATTTTTTTTTCAAGAGTATTCTTTATGACATTTTTCATGTCAAGAATGTGGTGAACTAGATTTTCGGTCAGCTAGTACCACCTTTATAGATAGTGTTTGGTGTATTTCCTTCATCTATTTCCTTCATTTACGTGGCTGAACTTGTTGGACCTGTAGTTGAACCAGCTGGATTCTGAGTTGTGGAGCTAAATGCGAAGCTGTGCCCTTGTGCGGAGCTGCGCCCCGGTGTGGATCTCTCTTGAGAAGGCGCCAATGCCAAAGTCAGTATATGACATAATAATATATGAAATGAGAGAGACTGCATGAGAAATTGCTTACCTTGATTTATGGAGGGATCCTCCTTAAATAGGTAAGATATCTTGTGAGATAAGTCATGGAGGTGGCTAGTAGGCTACCTTTATGTCCATCCAGCCTTGGAGGCTTTCCTGTCTTACCAATAAAACTTTGTCAGGGAGGACAAGCTTTATTGTGAGAAGTTAAAGTTGCATTGTCTTTGTGTGCAGAACAAGCAAGCTAGATGCTGTTGGGTCTACTTAGGGCCTTGTTTGGCTTGATACCTTTTATGGATTATAGGTGATAGAAATGGTTCCCACATGGCCCTTATTTTTTTCTTTCTAAGAACTGTAAGTTTGGAAAGGAAAAAATATGTGGCGAACTCTGTTATACATAGAAAAGATGGCTAACTGAGTTGATCTCCGCTGTGGTGGAGCTATTTCAGAGCTGGTCTCTGTTGTGGTGGAGCTGCCTTGTTTGGAGGCCTCTTAGTTGATGGAAATGTGTGCCTGGAAAACAGATACCCCTAGCTAAGCGTTATAATTGCCCCCAGTTAGCAAAACAGATACCTTTTGCTAGGTATTATAGTTGCTCCTAGGTAGCAAATAGATGCCATTTGACTGGCTTAATAGTTGCTCCCGGATAGCAAAATAGATACCTGATGTAAAGCTTAATAGTTGCTCCCAGGTAACACAATAGATGCCATGTGGCAGGCTTAATAATTGCTCATTGGTAGCAAAATAGATGTCATTTGACAGGCTAAAAGTTTTGCGCCTGTTATGCATAAGAGTGTATTTACAGTTTATACACAACTTGATAGAAAATAAGTGCAATGGAGAACTTATTTGGACAGGGCATGGCTGTTAGAAGGAAATTGCAGTAACATGGTTATGCTTATTTCATATATAAACCGTAATCTACAACCAGATGTGTTTTGCAGCTTTTTCCATAAATGAAGGTAGAAGAAGAGAAGAATTGGAATGGCTTCTAGTAAGCGCTTCCCACAGATGTCGCTAATGTGGTGAACTAGATTTCGGTCAGCTAGTACCATTCTTATAGATAGTATTTGGTGTGTTCCCTTCCTGTATTCCTTCATTTGAGTGGCTGAACTTGTAGGACTTGTAGTTGAACCGATTGGATTTTGAGTTGAGGAGCTAAATATGGAGCTATGCCCCTGTGCGGAGCTGAGTGTGGAGCTGCGCCCCGGTGTGGAACTCTCCTAAGAAGGCTCCGATGCCAAAGTCAATATATGGCATAATAATATATGAAATGAGAGAGTTTGCGTGAGATATTGCTTACCTTGATTTATGGAGGGATCCTCCTTAAATAGGTGAGATATCTTGTCGGATAAGTCATGGAGGTGGCTGGCAGGCCACCTTTATGTCCATAAAGCCTTAAAGGCTTTCTTGTCTTCCCAATAAAGCTTTGTCAGGGAAGACAAGCTATATTGGAAGAAGTTAAAGTTACCTTGTCTTTGTGTGCAGAACAAGCAAGCTACATGCTGTAGGGTCCACTTAGGGCCTTGTTTGGCTTGATACCCTTTGTGGGTTATAGGTGATAGAAATGGTTCCCACAAAAAAGTCGGAAAAATATTTAGAAAGAATAACATTTTCCTTCTTGTATAGATGTTGTATTAAGAGAATATATATGATCTTGCATGTTCATGGTGGATCCAGATTTTAGATTTATAAAATGATGGTGTGGTGCAACTATGAAAGTAATTAATAAATGATTAGATATGAAGTAGGTTGTAAAAGACTTTATTTTAGAGATTGAGACTAGGGATTTAAAACTTGTTAACTATAGGGGGGTTTACCCATATGTCCTTGATAAGTGCTAAAATTTTAGGAATTTAAACCCCAAAGTAAGCTTTGTTAAAGCCCTAAAGGCATGTTAATTAGGTTAATTAGGTTATTTTAGTGCTTTTCAGAATTATTGCAAATATTGCATAAGAGTAGCATTTTAGCTTGTTTTTATTTTTATCTTTATTTTAGATTAAAGTTGTGTGGAACAGGTGCGCGTAATTTGTTTGCTGTTGTTTTGCATTGCAGGTAAAAATCGATGTGAAATCAAGCAGTTGTAGCATGAGATAGCCCACACAGGATTATCATGAGTGTCGGCAGCCGACCAAGATCCGTGAAAACCGGATCTTGCTTTCTCTTTTTCTCTTCTCTCATAATTGATGCTTGAGAGAGTTTTATAAGGAGAAGAATGGGTAGGGAGATGGGAGCAGAAACGGGAGTCGATCCATCCACCAGTAAAACTTCCTATCTATTTCTTGATTTTCTTGGGCAAAAGCTCAATAAAGATCAGATCTGCAATCACATCACTCTAAGAGCTCTCTAGCATCCATGAAGAACTCTTCTCTATCAACTCTGTCTGCAACTTGTTCTTCATCGGTAACTATGGATCACTGCTAATCGTTTTTTTTTTTTTGAGGTTGATTCCGCCAGCAATTTGTGAAAGGTATATGAGAATCTCTCCACTTGATCTCTCATCGATAATTATGGATTTCTATTAATTTCAGGAGTATGGGCCACTGTTTGGATCCCGTAAATATAATTTTTGTGGAGATAATTAGGGATCTCTACTAATTATATTTTGGGGAACTATTATGGTTGAATGTGCATGTGTTACATCAACGTGCATTTCAAAGCAGTCGGTTCCATATTCCAGCACATAGACTTCAGAGAATACTTCGCCAGGCATGCAATAATCAGTAAAAGAGTATCAAGATGCATTCCTGGCCCAAGTCTCCAAGCGATCCGTATTCCAATGAATACTCTTTGGTATGAAAAGATTTAGCTAACGTGTTCATCCAAAGACTGAGAAGGTGTGCAATTTCTTTGAAGTCTCAAAGGTTCAAGAAGAGTTGGAGCTTCTAAGCTTCAAAATACTGATTTTGAAGTCCAAGATTTAAGCTGTGGAAATTCTTGTAACATTTGTATATATACTAGTTGTGAAATTTTTTTTTAGTTGTTAAAAAAAAAAAAAAAAAAAAAAAAAAAAAAAAAAAAAAAA
>JAESVK010000622.1:1349295-1360846 GCA_017140935.1 Hamamelis virginiana
TTTTTTTAAAAAAAAAAAAAAAAAAAAAGAAAAGAAAAGAAAAGAAAAGAAAAGAAAAAATATATATATATACCCAACTTAAACTTTGCTAGTCCTCGAGTAAAGCAAAATAAACATAAAGAACGAAATTGAAATGCCACTTTCGCAGGGAATCGCGATTGCATTTAGCATATGCAATAAGCCTTTAAACCCCTAGGTTACCCCTAGTGGTAACCTAGGGGTAACAAAGACAAAGTCATAAGTTTTTCTCACTTTAACAAGAAAATCAGTCAGAGTTCAAAATACTATCAAAAAGATAACTCAAGCAATGATATTCAAAATTCAGAGTGTGTGTGTGAATTTAGCCAACAAAATATATCTTCAATTGTAAAGCTTACACCACTCGAATTTCTATCAGAATTGTAGTTTTGACTTCAAATCTCACCAGGATAATCCACCCATGAATAATTCGCTCAGAGTTAGGTGAAATTATATGTACTCTCATTATGCGAGGAGAATTTATGTATATCAAATGCAAAGTATGTCTCACATATTAATTCATTTTGAAAAATGCTGATAAGAACAAAATATGAGTCTCATGATAGGAATGTTAAATACTGAGAAAAAAATATGCCATAAAATTATGTTCGAATCATTTTTGATTTCCAACTCATACCAATTTTCAAGATCAGGTAGGATTTTATGGGCTTAAAATTGCTTTTGGTTCAAAGATGGAAAACAAACATATATGTGATGGTTTAAAATTTAGTTGAGGTTATCTACCCAACCATCACATAAACATATTCTATAATTAAAGAAATCACCCAAACATAAAAACAACACCCAACCCATAGTATAGAAAGCAGACTAAATCTTTTCAAGAAAATCGAAATCATCAAAGGTCTATCTACTTATTATTATTTTTTTTTTCTTTTTTTTTTAATTCCTTTTCTTTTTCTTTGACAAAGGCATTCCAACTCCTTTGTCTCCTTTTATTCAGATTTTTTTTAAAAAAAACTAACCTGCTTAGTTTTAAAACTTGGCACTTACTATACTGAAAACACCAAATGAATACTCAACACACACTACATTGTTTTCATTCAAGACAATATGTTCACCTAACTTTTACCCCGGGCTTCCTAAGCTGCGCAAGAAAACAAAAGAAAACTTTAAGGCTCAAATTAGGTGCTAGCGACAATGTAATATTGAAAGAATTTAAGTTCAAATTTCAAAGATGGCCTACAATTATTTCTTAAAAGCTGGTATAAATTTTCCACTTTCCATGAATTTTTTTTTTTTAAAAAAAGAAGATAATTGACATTATTTATTCTCACCATTCAACCAAAACAAATGATTAATGAGACTATTCAACGGAAAATACTGCGCTTTCGAAGAAATTGTTAAGAGTACTTGTAAAATAACCCTCCAATAAAAGAATGGTTCAACAACTCACGATTGTTACTTGTCTCCACTATTTTACCTCAAGATTTCCAATCAATGTTCATTAAACATTAAAAACATATTCATATGACTAATAGTGCAGATGAATTCTAAATTTGACTACAAATCATGAGTTAATCCAAAAGATAGTAAATAAAACTAAAACTTAATTTACAATTTGAAGCAATAATATTTATAACTAAAGACTTCATCATATGCATAAAACACAGAATTATTTATGATATTTATGAGATTTTTTTTTTTAAATTTTTTTTTAAAATTTTTTTTTTTTTTTAAATTTTATAAACCAAACTAAATCCTCTCCCCAACTTAAATCAAACATTGTCCTCAATGTGGAAAAAGAACACACAATATAATACAAAAGATAGAACAAATATATACAATAAAAGCTGTGTACAAATATTTACAAAATATTTACAGAAAATGAACATGTGTTTAGCTTCGATAACACTCAGACTACACGACTTGACTCCCGATCTCAAATATCGAAGACTTCCAAATAAATTGAAAAATCCAAAAAGAGTGACGTGCAAGGTTCTTCCTCACTAAACACTGGATTCTCGAAGAATCCCCCCTTTAACGGGAGCTATTACTCTCTAGCAGAGATATCAACTCACCATTTTCAAAAAAATACAACCCATAACATAGTATTGCCAATTAGTTGGCACGTTGCTAGGATATTTCGTTCTTTTGTGCTGGTGGTGACTGATATTATCAATAAATATAAAACTATATACAAAATTTCCACAACAGAGAACTTGAACTGAAAAATCAGCAAGTCGGACCAAGATGCTTTCATTCCTTGATGTGGAATCTTTAGAACTTCATTGTCGTCGGATGATGAAGTATCTAAAGATGTGGAGCTGTAACGTACTATTTTATCATTGGTTGCGGGAGAATAGCATCTCCAAGAATACATATTAGAATATGGAGACTTGGAGAAGCACCTTGAACGTACAGGGGCCAAAACATCTTGGTTGACAGAATACCAAACAGGAGCAACCTCAAAAAATATACGTGTTTTAGATATGAAAAACTTGCCTTCAAAATGGAGACAATCATGAACTTGCATAACAGGAGGTTAGCAAGGATTGATAATCTATGTGAAGCAAAAGAACATGATGGTGCTCGGACAGTTTTCCATATCTAGGAGCTTAGCAAGAATTCATAATCTACATAGGAAGTTGGCGATTTTGAGTGTATGGTTTGTAGCACGCTACCATCCTCTTCATCAATAGATGTTGATGATGATGACACTGTGAGGTTTTCAAGAAGAAGAAACAACACAGAATGAACCAACGAACATTGTATGAATATTGGACTGGTTCTGGTGTTGTTGGTTTTTGAGCCACAATCACTGTGATAAGAAGAAAGAGGCAGCTGTGGTAAAAGGATAATCGCCCATAGGAATGACATGAAAATGGGTATCATGATTTTGAGTCTGCCTTATCACAAATGGACGACATGTTAAATAAGAAAACCCAACTTTTGTAAACTATGATCAAAGAAATTATAGCTCCTGAGATGATATGAAAATACCAGAAATTTTCACAAGACATGAAACTACAGAACATCTTTTTAAATGGAGAAAGAAGCACATTAGACTGCTGAATCATGAAGAACATGGGATCGGGGATGGATATGGAAAATAATAGAAAGCTAATTTAAAGAGAAACTAGAACACATTGAATACACATATGCACCGTCGCACACTAGAACACACAGACACAAAACAAATCTGACTGAAAAGATTAAGTTTGAAAAAATTTGGCTCAGAGCAACGAAAGTCGTGCTGCTTTGATGCTTTGACAGTGGGTACTGTAGAGCTTTTTGAAAATCAGAGATGATAAACGCCTGCGCTCTGACAGTCTGTGGATCAGAGATGATTAATGCCTGTGCTCTGATAGTTTCAAAACCAGAGACGATTAACGTCTGTGCTCTGACAGTCGATAAGACTACTTTATTTTTCTTTGAAAAAATCATCCCGCAGCCGAAAATTTCAGACTCCTTTTTGACAAAGAAGGAGATTCGACAGAGAAAAAGAGATTTCTCTGACACCTCCACACATCTTTGAAATCGCACAGAGCGATCGTATGACCGAGATTACTCAGATTGAATGAACGGCTGAGATCAAATCGAGATAGACAGATGTTAGGGTTTTGCTTAAAAGAGACCTGCGAGTGTGAATGCATCTAGACTTAATCAAAATTTGACATTTTCAGTAAACACTTGCTAGACTCACTCAATGGCTTCCTCATCCCTTTGTGCTCTTAATTTGAACCTCACACTTGGGGTTCGAACATACGATAAAACTTCAACTTCCCAACCCATCATCACTACTCCTAGTTCCTCTGGAAGGCCGAGAGTACTCAAACACCAGTCATCACAGATGACACTGTTATTCGTAGTACCTTTTCTCAAGTATGGAACTTGGCCGTACAGTTACAAATGAAATCAGCTGAAGTACAGGCCAAAATAAATGAAGTCTGGTCCTTGCAACAAGAGGTTGCACTTTTGAAGAGATTACAGCTAAACTCTCATCGGGCCTTGCAATTAAAAAGGTCTCGAATAAAAGATCTAAAGACATTTATGAGACTTCTCGAATTGAAACTTGCAGAGATGGAAAAGCAGAAGGAACAAAGCAGAACAGTACGTCAAAAGCGCACAACAAAAAGTATATAAACAAGATGTACTATTGTTCATTTTTTTTTTCAGAATTGTAACACACACACACACACACACACACACACACACACACACACATATATATATATATATATATATATATATATATATATATTTCTATTTCTATTTCTTGTATGTTAGTAAAAGTACTCTTACATAGATAACATTCAGCGGGTGTGCAACATACCAGTTTCTAGTCGGCTTTTGTCGCCCTAGATGCGTTCCACAGAAAGTCATCCAGAATGAGGTTGGTCTTACATTGCCAGACAATTCCGTCTCTCCGGTCACACTAATGATCATTCCGGTTCCACAACGCCGCTCAACTGGACAATTCTCTCAATCTACACCAAGTTTATGTTTCGCTCCCTAGGTAAAACTAGTTTCCTGGGCTGATGGACACATCTTCCCTGGTATGCCAAGTACCCTGGTGAATGCACGCTATGGCTCAAGACTAATACTAAATCGCACAACACACACAGATCTAACTATAATACCACTCCCCCCAACTTAGATAACATTATCTTTGATGATGAGATGGTATTAACAAAACAAACATACAAAGAAAACAAACAAAGCAAAAAGAAAAACATGGGTTTCCTCCCAAGAAGAGCTAAGTTTTACGTCTTCAGCCAGACGACTGTTTCTAAACTAAACACTTTTATACATAGGGTCAATTAAGTCAACAGACTCGACCAACAAACCATCCTGAATCATATTTGTCTCAACCTGACTTTCAATGCAAGGATTAAGCCTTTGGCCATTTATAGTAAACATCGTCCCAACCTGGGGATCAAAAATTTCTACTGCACCATGAGGATAGACTTTAGATACCACATAGGGCCCTTCCCATCGAGACCTTAGTTTACCAGGAAATAATCGCAATCTTGAGTTGAAAAACCATACTTTTTGGTTTGGTTCAAAAGTTTTTCGGCTTAAGTGTTTATCATGAAACTTTTTCATTTTTTCTTTGTAAATTTTTGAACTTTCATAAGCCTCATTGCGAATTTCCTCTCGTTCACTAAGTTGCAATTTACGATGAGACCCTGCTCTTTCATTTCAAAATTAAATTTACGAATAGCCCATAAGGCTTTGTGTTCTAATTCGACAGGAAGATGACATGGTTTACCATAAACCAATCGGTAAGGGGACATGCCAATGGGAGTTTTGTAAGAGGTTCGGTAAGCCCAAAGTGCATCCGTGAGGCGCACTGACCAATCTTTACGATCATGCCTAACCGTTTTTTCAAGAATATGTTTAATTTCCCTATTTGACACTTCTACTTGCCCACTAGTTTGTGGATGGTAAGGGGTTGCTATTTTATGCGTGATGGATTATTTATTCAAAAGTGTTGCAAAGTGCCTATTGGTAAAATGAGAACCTCCATCACTAATTATGGCTCTTGGACATCCAAATCTAGAAAACACATTTTCCTGGAGAAATTTTACTACCACTTTGTGGTCATTTGTCCTAGTTGCTACAGCTTCTATCCATTTTGACATATAATCCACTGCAACTAAGATGTATTCAAATCCATGAGAAATTGGAAAAGGCCCATGAAATCAATACCCCACACATCAAAAATTTCGACAATTAAGATTTGGTTAAGAGGCATCATGTTTCTTTTTGAAATGGAACCCATCTTTTGACAGTTTTCACAGGACTTATAGAAGTCCATGGCATCTTTGAACAAATTGGGCTACCAGAACCCACACTGAAGTATTTTAGCAGCAGTCTTTTTACCACTAAAGTGTCCACCACAAGCTAGAGTGTGGCAAAACTTTAACACATCCCCAACTTCATTTTCAGGGATACAATGACGAATCATTTGATCTGCACAGTATTTAAACAACACAGGATCCTCCCAGATATAGTATTTAATTTGGGAGAAAAATCGATCCTTTTTATGTTTCGACCACCCTGAAGGTATAAGACCTGTTACAATGTAATTCACAATATGCACATACCATGGTAATGAAATATGCGTTACTGCAAACAACTGTTCATCAGGGAAAGATTCCCTAATTGGTACATGATCATTATCCTGTTCTGCCAATATCCGAGATAGATGGTCAGTAACCAGATTCTCAGATCCTTTTTTATCCTTAATCTCAAAATCGAATTCTTGTAAGAGAAGAATCCATCTAATCAATCTTGGCTTAGTCTCTTTCTTTGCAATAAGGTACCTCAAGGCGGTATGGTCTGAGAAAATAATGACTTTAGATCCTAAGATGTAAGATCTAAACTTGTCCAAGGCGTAGACAACAACAAGTAATTCCTTCTCTGTAGTAGTGTAATTCAATTGAGCATCAGAGAGGGTTTTGCTTGCGTAATAAATGACGTGGGGAATTTTGTCTACCTTTTGACCTAACACAGCCCCCACAGCATAATAGGACGCATCACACATGATTTCAAAAGGTAACGTCCAATCAGGGGCTCTCATAATTAGAACAGTACTCAACAGAGAACGAAGTTTCTCAAAAGCTTTTTGACACGATTCATCAAAGACAAATGAGACATCTTTAGTAAGCAATCTACACAAGGGCCGAGAAATTTTGTTGAAGTCTTTAATGAAACGTCTATAGAAACCTGCATGTCCAAGGAATGACCTAATTTGCTTGACTGTGGTAGGAGGAGGTAATTTATCAATTAATTCAACCTTAGCCCTATCCACCTCTATTCCTTGACTCGACACAATGTGTCCTAATACTATTCCATTTTGAACCATGAAATGACTATTTTCCCAACTTAAGACTAAATTAGTATCACAACATCTTTTTAACACCTTATCCAAATTTTTCAGACAATAATCAAAAGATGAATCAAAGACAGAGAAATCATCCATAAACACCTGTAGAAAATCTCCAATCATATCCGAAAAGATAGCCATCATGCATCTTTGGAAAGTGCTTGGAGCATTACACAGGCCAAAGGACATTCTCCTAAAAGCAAAAGTGCCAAAAGGATAGGTGAATGTGGTTTTCTCTTGATCCTCAGGGTAAACAGCGATTTGGTTATATCCAGAATAACCATCCAGAAAGCAATAGTAGCTTTGCCCTACTAATCTATCTAAGATTTGGTCAATATAAGTTGAAAATGGTCTTTCCTTGTCTTGGAATTCAATTTCCTGTAATCGATGCAAACGCACCATCCTGTGGTGGCACAAGTTGGGACTAGAATACCCTGTTCATTTGCTACAACTGTGATTCCATACTTTTTAGGCACAACCTGTGTAGGTGCTACCCACTCACTATCTGAAATGGGGTAAATGATACCCGCATCTAACAACTTTACTACTTCTTTCATTACTACCTCCTTCATGTTGGGATTGAGCTTTTGCTGCATTTCCCGTGAAGGCTTGACTCCCTCCTCTAGGTAGATACGATGCTTGCAAATGGATGGATCAATACCCTTTAGGTCCGCAACCGCCCAACCTATAGCTTCCTTATGTTTTCCTAATACCTTCATGAGTTGACTCTCTAGTTCCTTACTTAAGTTTGCAGCAATGATTACTGGAAGAGTCTCGTTTTCACCTAAACAGACATACTTGAGGTGAACTGGCAAAGATTTTAACTCAAGTTTAGGTGCAACCTCTAAAGACTTTGGCATAGGAGAGCTGGCTATTGGAGGTAACAATTCAACTTTAGGCTTCCAAGGTAGGTCGCCTATGACATGAACATATTCTTTGACTTGATTGACTTCAGGAAAAAATTCATCTATATCACCTTTTTCAGACTGGACATAACCTAGACAAGTCTTTAATGAACCCTCTGCTAAGATGACACGTAAAGTTTCAGCAATGACCTCATCAAGGAGGTCAACAACAACATAACAATCCTCAAAGTTACGAGGATGTGTAGCAGCTCGGTAGACTTGGAGTTTAGCTTTTAAGTTTCCAAACGAAACTTCGATTACACCTTCCTTGCAATGCAAGACTGCATTCGCAGCTACCAGAAGAGGTCTTCCTAGAATAACAGGGACTTGGGGGATGGAGTTAATTTCAGATTCCATGTCAAGGACTACAAAATCTGCAGGAAATACAAACGACTCAATCTTAACCAAAACATTTGTTAAGATACCCCGTGGTGTCTTAGTTGACCTATCCGCGAATTGTAAAATGGTAGGTGTAGGTGTAAGTTCTCCAAGTTCCAATTTTTCATACACAGAGTATGAAAGAATATTCACACTAGCTCCAAAGTCAACTAATGCCCTATCAATATAGTGCGATCTTAGAAAACATGGAATAGTGGGTGTCCCTGTGTCTTTCCTTTTTATCAAAATATGATACTGAGCTACTGTACTAGCTAGCTCAATAGTGACTGATGATGCATTGGACAAGAGCACTCGCTCTTTTCTTTGCTGAGTACACAACTCTTTGAGAAATTTGGCATATGACGGAATTTGATTAATAGCATCAAGAAGTGGAATATTAATATGCACTTGTTTAAACACTTCAAGTATGTCCTGTACAGCCGCTCCTTTTCTAGCTCTCCTTGTTGGTGCAACAAGAGCCGAAGGAAATGGAGCCTTAGGTATGAACTCTATCACTGGATCCTTACTCACTTTAGATGGAAAATGATCTTTTTGTGAATTATCTTCCATCCCTTGTTTTCCTATTCCTGACTCTTGGTCTTTCTTCTTATCTTTTTTCTCACTTTTCTCTTGACTTACCTCCTTAGAACTCTCGCTATACTTTTCTCCAGGGGACAAACTATCTTTTTCAGGTTTGTCAAAATTGTCACCCCAACCTGTAGGGATAATTGGTTTTTCAGATACGGGTGTAAGCTTCTTGGGGTACAACACATAATAGTCAAACTTTCCACTATGTTCACCTAACAAACCTACTTCAGGATCACCTGCCTCATATCTCTTTTTCAACTCTTTCTGACTAGTCCCAGTATTTATTGGCTGAACTATTTCCCCAACCCTATTATCTATCACTCGACCACTACGCAGGGCAGTCACGGCCTTAACTTCAACAACATGTTGTGGGTTTTGTTCAGATGATGAACACTCAGCAACAAATGCACCTTTTGGATTGCTAATGGGCTGACTCGGAAGTTTTCCATCCTCGCGATGGCTAAGGTTTGAAGCTACCTGACCAATTTGAGTCTTTAGCTTGGCTATTGACTAGGAATGAGAGTGAAGCAATTGTCTATCAGCCTCAAGATTTTTCAAGGCATTTAGAACTTGATCTTCAAAACCTGAACTTCTTTGGGCTTGGGTTTGGTTCTGAAACTGAGGAACAGGAGGTTGATTAACACTCTGACTCTGATTTTTGTACTGAAGATGAGGTGGTCTATATGGTGGAACATTATTTGAGTTACCATTTTGGTAATTCGGCCTTAGTACTTGGGAGTACGACATATTGGAATTTCCATTGGGCTTTTGTGCTTGCTGCCCCCATTGGAGGAACGGATGATTTTTCCAACCAGGATTGAAAGTATTTGAATATGGATCATTCCTAGGGTCTATAAAACTTTGGGCAATATTAACTTGTTGAACAAGATCAGGATATTGCCCAGCCAAAGGACACTCTACAGTCTTATGAGTCATTTCACTACAGATGATATAGATTTCATTAACTTGACGCACTGGATTTTTAGATGATGTTCCCTGGGCAGCTATCAACTTATCTAACTTTTTAGACAATTCCTCTACCTGCTGAGTAACAACAGTTGATTGTTGTACCTCAGACATTCCACATTTTTTAGGTGGTGAATCTCGATTATTTGTTAAATTCATTGATGCCATGTGTAATGAATCCTCACTCAAAATTTCAAACAATTCTCATGCTTCCTCAGCACTCTTCCTAAGAATTGCCTCCCCACTTGCAGCATTAATTAATTGCTTGTCCCTATCACCAAGTCCTTGAAAGAAGGCCTGGACAATCTACTATGTGGCGATGTCATGGTGTGGACATAATCTCAAGAGTTCTTTCATTCGTTCCCATGCTTCATAAAAAGACTCACCCTCTTTTTGAATAAAATGAGTAATTGCATGACGCATTTGGGTGGTCTTCTCTATTGAATAAAACCTAGCGAGGAATTTCTTTTGAAGCTCTTCCCATGTAGAAATGAGAACTGGAACTCTAAGGAAATTAATCCAATGTTTAGCTTTATCTTTAAGGAAGAAAGTGAACAGAAACATTTTCAAAGCATCTGGTGTGAAACCTTGAATTCGAATGGTATTACAGATTCTCTCAAACTCTGTGAGATGGTCATAAGGATTTTCTCTTTCTAGACCATGAAATTTAGGGAGCATTTGGATTGTTGAGTGCTTAATCTCATAGATTAAATTCTCAATGTTGGGAATTCTCATGCAAGAAGGCGGACTGTATGTATTCGGAAGAAAGTGATCCCGTAAAGTCATAGGTGGAATTGGAGCATGTGGAGTAGCCACACTTTCAATCTCACCTATTAGCTCCATCATATTAACTGTGGTAAAGTCTTAGGGTCAATGGTTGATCTAAGTCTTGCTCGAGCAGCCCTCAAAGTAGCTGCTAACTCAGGGTCGTAAGGAGATAATTCCAGCCCTAAAGATCTTCTACCATGCATACAAACCACATAAACACAATAAAACAACAAAAAGAAAAACACATTAAACTAACCTATCTCCCAAAACTACTACAACTAACCCAACAACAAAAATAATTTTTTTTTTATTTTTTTTATTTTTTTTATTTTTTTTATAAATATATACAACCAAAATAAATTTACTCAATCGTTTTCATTTTAATAATCCCCGGCAACGGCGCCAAAATTTGATCGCTGGAAATACGGGAGGTTAAATTCCGTATTTACGGTCAATATTAATTCATTTATAATTTACCTATGTTTAACCTCAATCCGAAGAGAGTGGTAAGCACGGGTGTCGATCCACAGAGACTAGTAATGAAAATCGGCTAAGCAAATTCACTTTTGGTGAAAGAGACATTTCCCATTGGGTAAATTTGGTTGGTTAATTGATTTTTGTTTTAACAGTAATTGCAAGTCAAACATATAAGAACATAATTGCAAAAGAAATAACAGAAATTAAACTTAAATTAAATTACAGAAAATTAAACGGGCAGGAATTGAAATTGCATAATTATAAATAAAGAAAAACCACGTCTCTCCAAGTGGAGAGAGGGAATATACTCTACTGAAATTTAAAGTGCATAATTGAAAGCATAAATTAATAAAAAGTCGTCCTCGAAATTCCAAGTGGAAAGAGGGGATATTCTACTGAAATTAAAAGTACATAATTGAAAGTATAAATTAATAAAAAGTCCTCCTCGAAATTCTAAGTGGAAAGAGGGGATATTCTACTGAAACTGAAAGTACATAATTGAAAGCATAAATTAATAAAAAGTCCTCCTCGAAATTCCAAGTGGAAAGAGGGGATATTCTAATGAAATTGAAAGTACATAATTGAAAGCATAAATTAA
>JAESVK010000622.1:1370599-1384057 GCA_017140935.1 Hamamelis virginiana
ACAACTCAGGGTTACAATGATGCAAGTGATCCTTAGACCTGAGGCACTATAGATGTCCTGTGTTAGGGATATTAGGGTTTGATAGTACAATGCACATATCCTAACCATGTAATTTGTATAAGTGCTCATTGGCCCTAGTAGACCTATCATGGGGACATATGAGTATACAACAAGGAATCTATCACTATCAGTAAAGAGAGGGAATGCCTTGTATTATTCTCAAAGATATAATTCATAGAAGTCTTTGGCCAAAGCAGTTGGGAATAAGAAAAGTGTTTCTTAAATATCCCAAGTTTGAATTGATATTTTGAGAATCACATACAAGATGTTAAATTAGGGTTTTGACTTATTATCCATACCCAACTAATTTAACTGAGGCATTGTTTGATGGAATGATTGAATTGTATCTTAATTGTAACTGAAGGGTTCACTGTGTTATGATAAACCTTCACACAACCTAGGGTGTGTCTTGACATATTGCTAGATGTCAGTTAGGACTAGTAGAGGCCCAAGAGAAATTTATTTCTCAAAGGAAAAATTAGAAGAGTTCTAATTTTGAACCTAAAATAAAAGTTGTTTTATTTGAAGGATAATTTATTATCTTAATTCCTACTACTAGTTTGTTGTGAATCTAAGAGGTCACACACATATAGGTGTAGGCTTCATTTAAAAGAGAAGATAGAATAATATTATAATTAAGAGTTAATTATAAGTGAGAAATAATAAGTGTTATTATTTTAAAGATTAATATGCAAATATTAATTAATTAGAATTTTAAGTTAGTTGAAATTTCAAATTTGAAATTAACATGAGATGACAGGTTAATTAAAATTACAAATATTAATTAATTAAAATTTCAAGTTAGTTGAAATTTGAAATTTGAAATTGTTTCAAATTTGAAATGGGATGGCAAGTCATCTAATAGGAGCTAGCATTGTATATAGATGACTAGGTCAAAGAGAGGGCTGGCCACTCACACTTGGAGCTCATCACTTGTGATGAATGATGAATACTAAAGGTTTTAAAAACAACCCTTGCCGCCACTCTCATAAAGAACTCTCACTTTCTCTCTCAATCTTTTGGAGGCATGACCTAGTATGGATCAATCTTGGAGGCTCTCAACTTAGTGGCTATTCTACATTCTTTTAATCTCTCTAAAGGCCATTAAGCTAAGTGTTTACATTAATTTTATGATTTATATTCAGCCTATACAATGAATCATGGATTCTTGGTTCATCTCTTCCATGAAAAAGTTTTATTCGCATGATTTCATGGAAATCTTTCAACAACCACTCAACCAGCACTTACTTTTCAAGTTTTTTAACTTTCACTTGTAATCTGTAACTTAGGAATTTTCTTCTTAATTGTCTAAAATCCTTAGAATTCTTTCTCATCTTACTCTCTAAGTATCTCTTCTCATCTAATTCTAGTGGGATAATTGGTTCGAAGGACTTTAACAGTTATTCCATAACCTTACAAATTATGGAGATAATGATGCATTTCTATGGTGTTTTCGAATCTCTTTAATTACTTATTATTGTATGCGTTTTATTTCAGTTATATTTAATTACTTGTTATTGAAGTTCTCTTCAATGAGTCAAAGTCAAACCATTTCAATTGCTGATAATTTTCTGGCTTGATTCCCTTCGAGCCACTACAACTTTGAAATGGTAAGTTCAACCTTTTCAAGCACACCCACACTAATTACCACACGTGTGAATTGCAAACTTGAAGATTTCCAATGCGAGTAGATTTATTACACTTTTACCTCTTGAACCAAACCAATTTAAATTTGGAACTCAGGAACTTCAAAATGCATTAAAATGCCCTTTAAAAGTTTTGGAGGGTCAGTCAAACCCATAACCTAATGGAGTTTGTGCAATTAGATACTACTAGAAATGATCCTGTCAACATATCTTTACATAAGCTTATGTGAGCATGAAACTAATAAATAATTGTGGGATACAAATTTTGAAAAGTGACTGCTAGATTAGATACTAAACTTAAGCATGTCATGTGCACCAAAAATCATAGTGATCCAACGATTGATTTTTCAAAAATGTTACAGAGAAAAACTGTGATCGCTAAAAACTTTCAATTTTTCAAAATATGTATTTATCCCATAATTATATATTAGCTTCGTGCTTACAAAATCGGACTTTAAATACTACCCTTGAGCCTTTCTATAATTTTTCTTGGGTTAAGTGTGATCTAGTACCATAAACTTTTACCAAAGTTTCGATCTAGGCCACAAACATTCAATTGACTCAATTTAGTGCCAAATTAAAAGTTAAAGTTTCAATGTGGGCCAAAATGTGACTGATGTTAGTAAAACTGACGAAACAACCACATTGACGTTGACGCAGCGCTAGCGTAGCAAGTCAGCATTGACGTGGCAAGTCAGTGCTCATCACGTACATTTTAGTACCTTGAACTTTATACAAATCTTCAATTTGGTCCATAAATTTTTAATTGTAGCGATTTTAGGACAACATTAAAAGTAAGGTGTAAATGTAGTCCAAAAAAAAAAATGATAAATTACATTGGTCTCCCTTCAGTTTAGGCAAAATTACAAAATTTCCCCTTAGATTTGAAAAAAGTCATCATCGCTCTAAGGTATGGATTTATATTCAATGACCTCCCTTTTCGGCAAGCCTACTTTGAAGGATTATATCTCCCACATATGAACTCCAATTTGAGTGATTCAAGTTAAGGCAAGTGTTGTATATCACCTTACTATGCCAAAGTAGAATGTATGAGCTTTCCATAGTAACTTGAATCACTCAATTTGGTGTTGGAACGAAGAAGTTCCAAGCCTTCAAAGTTGGGAAAAAAAAACACTTTTCTTTTTTTGCAAAAAATTGACTTTGAAAAATGTGATTTTTTCCCAACTTTAAAGACCTATAACTTTTTCACTTCAAAGTCAAATTAAGTGATTCCAGTTACAATCGAAAGTATGCCATAAAATTTTTCTATGACAACTGAATCACTCAAATTGGAGTTCATATGTGGGAGATATAATCCTTCAAAATAGGATTGCCCAAAAAGGGAGATCGCTGAATATAAATCCGTACTTTAGGGAGGCGATGACATTTTCCAAATCTAAGATGTTATTTTGTAAATTTGCCTAAACTTGGCGGAGGCTGATGTAATTTACCTTTTATTTTTTAAAAAAAGTTTTTTGGACTACATTGACACCTTACTTTCAAAGTTATCCTAAAATCGTTACAATTAAAAGTTCATGGACCAAATTGAAAATTTGTATAAAGTTAAAGGTACTAAAACGTAATTAACTCGTAAGGTTTCCTCACGTGGTGAGCATTGACATGCCGCATTAGTGCCACGTCAGGATTGACTTGCTACGTCAGCATTGACTTGCCACATCAGCACCATGTCAGCATTGACTTGTCACGCCAGTGCAGCATTAGCGTCCATATGACTGTTCTTTCAGTTTTACTAATGACCATCACATTTTGGCCCATATTGAAACTTTAACTTTTAATTTGTCACTAAATCGAATCAATTAAAAGTTTGTGGCCTATATTGAAACATTGGTAAAAGTTTGTGGTACTAAATGGCGCTTAACCCATTTTTCTTTAAATAAAAATTGTAAAGGATAAAAGTACCTCATTCATTAAAACATGCAAGGCCGCAAGGCCAGCAAACAAATATCCAAGAGGATTACACTAAGGGTTTGGATATTGCAACCCCAAAGTACCCTCTCTAAATCCCATTAGTTTCTATACCCCAACAGTTGACAAAAAAACTCCATTAACTTTCCAAAATACCCCAACCCCAATATAAGCCCAAACTAAATTTGGTCTTCCCTACGCAACACAAACCTCCATCATTCTTTTCTTATTCTTCCTTACAAACCCTAATCCCTCATTGATTGCTATACAATCATATGCCATTAACTTACCTTATTGAGTATTTTTATTGCACTTATTCATTTAATAATACTAGTCTTATGTAAAATTAGTTTTAATGTTGACGTTTTGCTTTTTGTAGGAAAACCTGCCAAATATTCCATTTAGAAGCTCTTGGAGATCAAGTGATAGGGCTATACATGCTAGGAGCTTGGTTCGAGGTGGATCTAATATGCCAAAGTTGATATAAAAGTGTCAGAAGGCATTTGGAGACTTTTGGAGCTGTGCAGTTTTTTTGCCGATGAAAATTTCTGACTTCAAATGGTCATATCTCCCTCATCTGGATTCCAATTTTGATGATCTTTATAAGCCCAGAAAGCTTGAGAAGTCTAGTTTCAGAATATGGCTTTCTCATGGTCAAATTCAATTTGGAACATAGTCTATCAATAGAAAATATGGCCTCTATTGATAGAAAATATGGCCTCTATCGATAAACAATGCTCTAGTGTGAATTTTTCTGCAGCAGTTCAATTCCTGCCTGGATGTCTATCGATAGAAACTCACATGTCTATTGATAGACATGCCTTGGAAAGCGTGCCTGCATTTTTTCTTGAGTTTTTAATGTAATTTTGGAGAGTTTTTATTTGGAAGGTCTCTGTACACTATATAAGGATACTTTTTAAAGTTAGGAAGGGAGGGCTAGACCTAGTACACTTTCTCTCTCTTCTCTCTTTAGTTTTCTCTCTCCTCTCTCCACTCTATTAGGGTTTGATGTTTATGCTTGGAATGGAGTGTTTTGGCGATTCTATCTCCACCATGGGCAACTAACTCCTCTTTTGGGTAATAGATGAAGCTTTTCTTTATTTAATTGGGTTAATTAGGATTAGGTTGGGGTTTGTATTGAACTTCTACGGCAATTGTACAACTTTAAGGTTTTGCTTCTATGCAATTTGGTTTTGAATGTTTTTATCTACCAATATAATTATTTTTTATGATTTCAATTATATTTGTTATACAATAGTTCTTATCGAACATGTATATGTGAAGCTAGATTGTTCATGCCCTACTTGGATGGATTGTGCATACTCGTTTGACAGTCCATGCCTTAAAGGGATGATTTATGCTTAATTCATATATGCATGATATTCTTGATGGCTTATTCTTGTTGTCTAATTCATCACCTACGATAAATCTTTATAAACCTTAATTCAACCTAATTAGTGCAATTAATGTGAGTTAAGTGGATTCGAAAAGCCCAAGGTTTTACTATTCTTGATTCTCTCTTACCAAACAACCAACTTATTTAATTTAGTTCCTTTGATCCCTGTGGACTATACCCGTGCTTAATCACTTTTTCAATGAATTGAGGTTATAGCATAAGTTCTTTATAAATTTAAATCTTAATTGTTAACAAGGAATAATCTCCCTTGTTTGGCACGATCACTCATCTAAACCTTGCTTATTCTCGTTCTCTTTATACCTCATCCATCTTACTTCTCATTCTCTTCTCATTCACCATCCCATACTAACCCTTCTCATCTTTCAAACATCTTATCTCATATAGATTATTTAGATTTTAAGATTTAATAATTGTTTGGGTTTTTACAACCATACAAGGAGAAAATGGAGCTTCAAGATGCCAGTAGTAGTGAAAAAGTGAATGTTTTGAAGCATTTATGGTGTTATTTTATTCTACTTTATTTTTTACAAAATTATGTGGTATTGTTAGATTACACAGTACCTAACAAACTCAATATGTTAGGTTGTTTTCGACATAGAAATTGGATTTGTTAGGTTATAGAAAACCTAACAGATTCACTTTGTTAAGCTGAAACTAATCTACCAAACCAAACATGTTAGGTCGAAGATAACCTAACATTCCATGTTTCGTTGATATTGGATATGTTAGGTCATAGACAACCAAACATATTCATTATGTTAGACTAAAACTAACCTAACAAACCAACAATGTTAGGTCGTCTTCGACCTAACCTAACATATTGAGTTTGTTAGGTTGTCTTTGACCTAACAAACTTAGTTTCTTAGGTACTGTGTAACTTACCATTACTGGGTTTTCCAAAAAAAAAAAAAAAAAAAAAAAGGAAGAAGAAGAAGAAATGCTTCAAAACATTTACCTTTTCACTACTACTAACCTCTTGAAGCTCTATTTCTCTTCCTATAGTTGTAAACTACTCAAGCAATGTTTAAACCCTAAAATCTAAACAATGTATATGAGATGAGATGTTTAAGAGATGAGGAGGGTTTGTATGGGACGGTGAATGAGAAGAAAATGAGAATAAATAAAGAGAGAATGAGTAGGTTTTAGACAAGAGATTAAGGTTTGTGAGGGAGAAGGAGAAGGAGAAGGATGAAGTTTGAATAAGAAAGAATGGATTTTTTTTTTCTATTGGGGGTGAAGGTATCAACTCATTTAGGATTTATCGGATTTTTATGAAGTTTAAGTGTTCTTAATGGTAAATTCACTTAAAGGCATTATTGGAAACATTAAAATTGTGGGTGATTCTATTGCCACCCATTTAGATTGCTAGTGGCACTCACTTGGTACTTACACCCACTACTAAAATTTTAAAATATATTTTTTACTACCTACACTCTCACTAATACCCTAAATAATCCAAACTCAATTAATTTTAAAATAGTTAATACTTTTTACACTCACATATACCCAAAAAAAAAAAATCTAAAAATATACTTTTTTCACTCTACATACTTATGAAGGTAAGAAACATCCCATTTGATTTTGCACGTCTCATTTTGTATCTATTATCCCATATTGCAAAACTCATCTCTAGAAATTCTAAGTTTCTTCATTCTCCTTCTAAAATTACGAGATTCTTGTTATTGATATTTCATGTGATGTTTAGTAAGGTTCTATTGAAAATATAAGTATGTTCAGTACATCCTATTGCATATCTCTACGTCTATTCAGTAGGACCTGTAAACATATAAGTATGTTCAATAGGGCTTGTTGAACATTTTAGTCTCTCTAGTTTAGTTTATTAAACATTGACCGAGTATTATAGGTCCGAACAAAAACACAAACTAGAGATAAAAAAAAATAATAAAAAACAAACCTTATAAAATGTAAATTATATTTGAAAAAAACAAGCACTTTTTCGTTGTTGGAATCCTCCCACATGATAAGTTTATTGTCCATTGATTAAAAAAAAAACAACCACACACACAGTTTTTGGTAGAGTTTTTATAAAAAGTGACTACGAGAGTGTAAAAGTTTGTGAGAGTAGGATTTATGGAAAAGATATGAACGTGAGAAAAGTTTGGGTGATTCTATTGCCACCCACCCATATTACTAGTGGAACCCACCAATTAATAAAATTTTGTATTACTATTTTACCCACATGAAAATTTACTATTAAGAGTAATATTAGATAAATAAATTAAATTAAATTAAAATAAATCAAATTACTTCCTATACCAACATTTTTTTCCCACGTTCACATTTTTTCCATAAACCTTACACTTACAAACCTTTACACTCTCGTAATAACGTTTTTTAAAACTAACATAAAAAGGTATTTATTGATCAATGGACAATAAAGTGGTCATGTGGGATGATTCCAATAATGAAAATGTATATTTTTTTAAGTATGATTCACTTTTTTTAGTTGTTTTAATTTTAAGTTCATGCTTTTGTTTAGTCCTGCGATATTGAACATCAATCAATATTCAGATAGGGGCAATTGAACATATCACTATGTTCAGTCATCCCAACCGAACATATAAAAATGTTCAACGGAGGTATTGAACATTACAGAATGTTCAGTATACACTAGTAGAATATCATCCTAAGTTCAATAGTCGTTAGCCGAACATATAAGAATATTTAACTCCTCTGTAGGATGAATGGCGGAATGGTTGGATTACTCTCTTCGTGGAATGAAGAGGACATCCACTTGCTTGCTTAATCAAACGGCTATTAGGTGTGGAAAAGACATCTATGATACATGATTTAAATTAGTCATTTCATGGGTTAAAAAAAATGGTTACTTATTATTAAAGCCAACTGGTTTTTACCTATTCACTCAAAAATCAGCCACGTTAAAAGTATGTAGAACCCATTTAATAAAGACCATCAACAACCACAGAACGTAAGTGTGACTAGTATAGAATCCTATCAACTACATATGACTCCAGCGGGTGGATTAAATAAAATAAAAAAAACTAATTTTTATGTCTATATTGTAATCGACCCAACTATAATAGTTTCACACAGTTTTTACAATTTATTTTTAAACTGCGATATTTTATAAAATGATCAAATTTCGGTAACAGATGGATCTGACCTATGGTTTGACACATGATTAGCAAAACCATATATGGAATAAGTAATTTGAGAAACCGACCATTGGATTAGATGATATGTTAATACGATATCATGTCTGCTAAAAATCACATTAATCCAACGACTATTTTTCAAATTTATCATAGTTTTAAAATAAACTGTAAAAAAACTATTGGAACTGTGATCCAACGGTTAGTTTTTAAAATATTGACATTTAAACAACTTTGAAACATCTAATGCTATATACTGTCAAAGCATCTCATGGACTGTATTTTGAAAACCAATTATTGAATTACTGTGATTTTTGGAAGACATAACATTCATAGAAAAAATATATAATCCAACAGTCAGTTTTTCAAAATATAATTCATATGGCTCCCAGAAGAGGTGGGCTAATTAATGACAAGATCGGTTCTAATATAAGCAGAATAGTTAATCCAACGGTCAATTTCTTAAAATTTATGTTCCATATATGATTTTACAAACCATTGTCAAACCATGGGTACGGAAAAAATAGAAAAAATTACAGTTTGGTCCCCTGAACTATAGGCCATTTTTAAATTGCCTCCTATGGTATCGATTGTAATAATGTGCTCCTTGAATTATTGGCCGATTTCAAATTACCCACTTTTCGCAGTTAGCCATTTGTGTTTTCAGATTGAAAAATGACATTAAGCTTGTTCTTTTTTTATGCAGTATTTATTTTGGATTGCTAATGAGTTTACAGGTATATCAGTGAAGTTTCATAATTTATTCTCAATATATTATATTTATTATGAATTTTATTTTATTTTCTGTATAGAAAAAATAATTTATAAAAATTAAAATATATTGAGAAAAATTATGAACATTCACCGATATGCTTACAGTCAGATTAGCAGTTTATGATAAATACTGCACAAAAAAATAATAATTCTAATATATAGGCTGAAGGGGGCAATTTGTTACATTAAAATAGTTCAGGAAGCACATTGCTTCAATTGATACCACAGCGTGGAAATTTAAAAAAGACTTATAATTCAGGGGCAAACTGTAATTTCCCAAAAAAATTTAATCCAGCTGGTTGTTGACTGAGGATTTAAGAAAATAAAAATAATTTTTCATATGACCTTTATCCAGCCGCAGCTAAGCATTGCAGTTGGTGTTGGTTTCATTATATGGGTTGTACCGTCTAACTGACGTGGCCATTTTTTATTGGTTTCGAAGTCCCCCAAGGTATTAGTGGAAAAGATTTTTCATAAGCCATTTATTTTAAGCCTTTGAAATGACTTATTTGTGTTATCTCAAAGGGGTGTCATATATCCCTTATAAGGGCCATTGGATGGAAGCAACATCTGGATTGGTGAACCATTATATATATATATATATATATGGGGTTTTTTGGTATTATGTGAGTATAAAAAAGAAATATTTGTTATAGGATTGGTCAAGTTGTGGTTAGTTTGGGTATTACAGAGGATGTAGGTAGCAAAAATTATATGGGTGATTCTATTGCCACCCACCTATATTGCTAGTGGCACCCACTTGCTACCTACACCCACGAATAAAATTTTAAAATATAATTTTTGCTACCTACACCCTATATGATACCGAAACTAATCCCAACTCATCTAACCCTAAAACATAAGTTTCATTTTTACACGCACTTAATACCAAAAACCCCAAATAATTTTTTTTTTATTTCCATCCAAAGAAGAGTTTGTTTTCTACACTTCACGAAGAGAGCAATCCAACCATTCTGTCATTCATCCCACAAAAAAGCTTATTATTTTCTTCACTCCATGAAAAGAAACTAGGCCAACCATTTTGTAATATATTCTAACTTAGTGTGCTAAATATTCTAATATGTTCGGCTGACTACTGTTGAACATATGATAATATTCTACTAGTGCTTACTAAACATTCTGTAATGTTCAACATCCCATGTTGAACATTTTTATATGTTCGGTTGGTGTGACTGAATATAGTGATATATTCAATTACCTCTATTTGAACATTGATTGATGTTCAATATCGTAGAGCTGAACAAAAGTATGAACTTGAAATTAAAATAACTTTAAAAAATATACATTTTCATTGTTGGAATCATCCCACATGACCACTTCCTTATCCATCGACCAATAAACACCTTTTTTGTTAGCGTTTTCAAAAAATTATACTAGTGTGTAAAGGTTTGTGAGATTAGAATTTATGGAAAATATATGAATGTGGGAAGAAGAATGTGGGTGCAGAAAGTAATATGATTTATTTTAATTTATTTTATTTATCTAATGTTACCCTTAATAGTAAATTTACATGTGGGTATATTAGTAATAAAAAAAATTGGGTTAATGACCTTTTTGTACCCTGAACTTTAAGGGAAATACCAATATGGTCCTTAAACTTTAATTTTGATTGATTTAGTCCATGAATTTTAAAGTTGTACCAATATAGGACATTGACTAATGGAACCAACATTCCATCAGTTAAATATCACGTGGCAGTCTGCATGCCAACCACATGGGTCTGACGTGGCAACAATGTGGATCTAACGTGGCTTAAGTTGCCATTAATAAGCAAACTTAAGGTACGAAAATGTCAATAATCAAGCAACTTAAGTCATATTAGATCCATATGTTTACTATGTCAGACCCACGTGACTGCCACGTAGACAGTCACGTGACCACAAATGACATTTAATTGACGGAATGCTGGTTTCGCTAGTCAATATCCTACATTGGTACAACTTTTAAAATTCATGGACTAAATCAAGCAAAACTAAAGTTTAGGGACCATATTAGTGTTTCCCTCAAGGTTCAGGGTACAAAAAGGTCATTAGCCCAAAAATTTATTAATTGGTGGGTGCCACTAGTAATATCGGTGGGCGACAATAGAATCACCCAAATTATATTTTAAAATTTAATTAGTGGGTGTGGGTAGCAAGTGGGTGCCACTAACATTTTGGGTGGGTGGTAATATAATCATCGTTTTGTTTATTTATTTAATATTTCCCTTAATAATAACTTTACAAGTGGATACAATTGTTCGCCCTAAAATTAACAAAGCTTTGGAAGCAAGAAGAGGGAGAGAAAAGATGCCAGATATTGACACGTGTAGAAAGTAAGAGGTGTTGATTGCCATGTGTCATTAGAAGAAAAAAGAGAAAGTTGGAAAGAATGAGGAGAGGTGGCAAAAGAGGAGAGAAGAAGAAGTTATGAATGTGCTGGGGATTATTAAATACGTTTGGTAGAAAGAAACGTGGGTTGAAGCTTGATATATTTCTGCAGCAAGTGGCTATTGGAGAAGGTTAATGGCCCACGATCCAAGCCATAAACAGTTAGTGGGCCACTAACTATGATAGTTGAAGGTCTTCATGCCCTGATCCAGTCGATTACTTGAAGCTGTATAAATAGCCTAAAAGACAAAAACAGGGCACACAACGTCAATCCAAACTGCCCAGAGCAATTTTTCTACATTTCTGCAATTCGTTTTCAGCTTAGGTGTTAATTTGGCCATAGATCAGAGTCTTATTTTCTTTGCATTTTCAGCTCAAAGTCAGGTTTTATGCGAGTTTCCCGTAGTTCCAGTTCATTAGCAGTGTTTTTTTATGGATTCTTATTGTTAATTTCAAGTTATCAGTTTCTCAGTTTAAGATAGCAACATTAAGCATTGTAAGTATGTTTTTACTCAATATCAATTTCAGCAATTTGATGTTTCCTTTATGTAGTTATCATTTTTCAATCATTTATCACTTGAAATTTTATTTTGATAAAGGCCTTATTTCACACACTAGAACCCAAGAAGATTAACAACTAATCCTTGCCAATCGCCTAATTTCTTTTCAATTTGAAAGTGACCGACTAGGCATTAGGATGACATTCTAGTTTCACGGTCTTGAAGGTGCTAGAGGTCGTGTTCAAAAATGTCTATTGGGCTTTAACTAGCCTTGGCACACCCGCGCAATAACCTTCACTTACATGGTTTCGAGACTGAATTTTACACCGGGAACTCCATTTTGGCACGCCCGATGGGACCACCGAGTGTTGAATATCTAGGAGATCGATTACAAGGTCAATGAGCAACCTAACAAAAGGCTATGGGGTATCATTAAATAGATACCATGAGGAGGAAGAACCTAGCTTAGAAGTGACTTTAACTAAAATGTACAAGACCATGCGAGACATGCCAAACCGTTGGGCAGAGTTCAATGTAAGATTGACACAACAATTTGCATCACGGTTTGATAAGATGTTTGACCGGTTTGATGCACAATATGCAAAAACACAAGACCAAATCACTCAGACTTTGCAGAAAAATACATTAAAACAGAAGGGAGGTTTTAATGAGTTAAAAGGTCACCACTTGGAACATTTTAAGCTTGTTAAAAAACTAGTTGTTGATGTTAGACAACTTTGTGGGTCAAATGATCTTAAGACTTTCAGAACACATGCTGGGGAAGATAAAGCACATGATTCTACAGAGAAAGGTGAATCAAGTCACCAAGGAGTTAAAACAGCTGCTCCACACATTTCAATCCCACCATTAGTGACCTCTATTGAAGAGGAAAGACCATATGTTCCACCCCATCATAGGAATGGCCAACAAGGCCATTCCTATACGGAAGGATCCCAAACGGCCATGAGAAAGCTGAATCCTAATTTGGAATATGAGTCAAAAGGTCTTGGTAAATAACCCATGTTTGTTAATGAAAGAATACACCATGGGAACGCAGCGGAAAGGTAAAATAAAAATTTTTCCCATGTATTCAACCATGAATCCTCTTAATCGATGAATCGAATCAACTTTAAATTAAATACATTAAAGTAAACCTTACATTGATTTGTTCATTTGCGATGTTCTCTTCCTTTGATAATCGTCCTCGCTCAAACCTCGAGCCCCAAAAGAATGGTGGCCTCCAATGAAAGTCCACACGAACACAAGAGTCGATTAAACCTTCTTGAATTTTTCAACACTTGAAAAAGGCAAGCATGGAGAGGGAGAGAGGGAGGGGCGGCAATAGAGAGAGAGAGCTCTTGGATGATGCAAGCTACTTGGCTATTAGGGTTCTCTCTCTTTAAATAAGTCTCTCCTCTTCTTAGGGTGTTTGGTTACTAGTGCTAGCATGACCATTAACCCTGTTTTAGTTATTTACATTCTTGAATTAGATATCCTTTTGGCTCTTAATTAATTAACCCTTAATTAATTAAAGCCAAACACATATTAATAAGAATGCAACCCTCTCACAAGTTCAACAACCTCACTTATGTCCTTATGTGTGTGACCCAT
>JAESVK010000622.1:1384457-1446048 GCA_017140935.1 Hamamelis virginiana
TTGTACACACATGGTTCATCCATATTCTGAAGGAAGCCAAACGATTTGACTGCTTCATTGAATCGAATGTTCCAACTTCGAGAAGCTTGTTTTAGTCCATAAATGGACCGCTGTAGCTTGCACACCTTGTGGTCCTCACCACTGGATATAAAGCCTTTAGGCTGTTCCATATAAAGATCTTCCTCAATGTTACCATTTAGGAAGGCGGTCTTTACATCCATCTGACATATCTTATAGTCATAGTGTGCGGCTATAGCCAACAAGATCCTAATGGATTTAAGCATAGCTACTGGCGAAAAGGTTTCCTCATAGTCAACACCTTGCTTCTGATTATACCCTTTTGCCACTAGTCTAGCTTTGTAGGTCTCTACCTTTCCATCCGAGCCTATCTTCCTTTTGTAAATCCATTTACAGCCTATAGGTACTATACCCTCAGGAGGATTTACCAAAGTCCAGACTTGGTTAGAATACATCGAATCCATTTCAGATTTCATGGCCTCTTGCCATCTACTCGAGTCGATGTCCAACATCGCTCCCTCGTATGTAGTAGGATCATCTGGATGTTCCTTGTCGCCAAGAAACAACTCCTCTCTCATCTCATGAAGATACCCATATCTATCTGGAGGAGCAGATATCCTACTAGATCTACGAAGTGGTTGTGCAACAGTAGGTTCTGCCTCAACAGGGGCAGGGGTGGTATTAGTGTTGATCTGTGAACTCTTGGATAATTCCTTGAGATCTATCACTTGACCTTTGCCTCCTTCTTGAATAAACTCTTTTTCCAAGAACACGGCAAACTTACTAACGAAGACTTTCTCTTCATCAGTGTGATAGAAATAGTATCCCAAAGACTCTTTTGGGTACCCCACAAATCTACATTTGTTTGATCTTGCTTCCAATTTGGTTGCATTTTGGTTCTTAACGTATGCAACAGAACCCCAAATCCTTAGATGCTTAAGGCTTGGTTTCTTCCCATACCACATCTCATATGGAGTCTTAGGGACAGATTTGGAAGGAACCCTGTTCAACAAATAAGCAGCTGTCTCCAATGTATACCCCCAAAAGGATATTGACATATCAGTGTAACTCAGCATCGATCGTACCATGTCCATCAAAGTACGATTTCTCCTTTCAGATACACCATTAAGCTGAGGTGTACCAGGAGGAGTCCACTGCGATAATATGCCAGCCTTAGTCAGATGATCCAAAAACTCAGTGGTTAAGTATTCTCCTCCTCGATCCGATCGAAGAGCTTTAATACTTTTGCCAGTTTGTTTCTCCACTTCAGCTCTGTATTCTTTGAACTTTTCAAAGGATTCAGATTTGTGTTTCATAAGATACACCGTACCTAACCGTGAGTGATCATCGGTAAAGGTAATGAAGTAGGTGAAACCACCTCTGGCAACCTTGTTTAAAGGTCCACATACATCAGAATGTATTAACCCCAGTATGTCTCCTGCCCTCTCACTGTGACCAGTAAAGGGCGATTTGGTCATTTTACCCATGAGACAAGGTTCACAGGTAGGTAAGGGTACAAGTACATATGAGCCCAATTGCCCATCCTTACCTAACCTATTAATCATTTCCTCACTAATATGACCTAATCTTAAATGCCATACATAGGTCGAGTCATTTTCATCACGAGGTCTTTTATGCCCCTTAGCATTTTGATTCTTCTCTAAACAGTTTATACTACCATCCATGTTCAAGAAATATAGACCGCTTAGATATATGCCAGAACCTACTAACTTATTTCCAAAAGAAATAGTACAACCATTCCTACTGAAAACAAATTCATAGCCAGAACGTGTTAAGGATGAAACCGAAACAATGTTCCTGACTATGCCTGGCATAAACAAACAGTCTTCTAATTTCAGAACATGCCCTGAAGGTAAAATTAGGTCACAAGTCCCAACAGCTAATGCAGCAACGTTTGCTCCATTTCCTACTCGAAGGGAAACTTGATCTCGACCCAATTGTCTGCTTCCTCTAAGTTCTCTAATATTGTTACATATGTGAGAATTAGCACCGGTATCCAATACCCAAGAGCAAGCAGAGCTAACTGACAGATAAAATCCTGAATTAGGAACTTTTCCTAATTCTTTAGACAGCTCATTGTTACAAGGTTCAGTCAAACAGTAGTCAAATTCATTTTCGAATATTTGTTTGAGTATAACCATGATATCTACAAAAATAAGTAACAGATTAATATATTTCATTAAACCATAATAACTTGGTCTTTAGTTTTATGGTGTCTCCCACTATTTTATCAAATCCCATACTCCCTCTATAGGATTCGAGAATTCAAGAATGAATTCTTAATGGGGATTGGGGTCCCATTTGAATTAGTGAACCTCACATAATAGTTTCTTGGATCACTATTCCAAAGGGGTGGATAACTCTTTATCCAATGCTTCACTAAGCAAGTTCCAATCTTCCTTTAGCCTCTAAACTACAGTAACCTCACATAATAGTTTCTTGGTTAGTGTACTTTAGTTAAATCACACCTACCATTCACATGAGTATGGTCAATTGAATGTGGCATCCCTCACATATCAGTTTCTTGGTAAGCCCCATTATCGCACCTCATGATATCCAATATGTAACAAGCTGGTTTGAACCTTCATAATGAATGTGTTCCCACATATCTGCAGCCAAACACATCCACCATAAAGATTCTCCTATCTTGTAATGGTAGGAGGCTAGGATAAAGCAATCATATGCCTCTTCCTTACAATTTAAATTTGAAATTGAGGAGTATTTAGGTCTCATCAGAATATTAACATACATCACATGCATCAATATATCACATATATATATTATTAACCATTCTTTACTATTAGTACTTTAATGATACTCCCACTATCCATAAAGGAACGGGATACTATCATCAAAGACATATAATAATATGGTTAACGGGCCCCTAAAGCATACATCTAACATATATATATGGGCCTAATGGAAAGAATATGGACTTTTAGGGTTGGGCCCAACTAGAGCCAATAGTTGAGCCCTAGGTCTCATGTGGGTTATGTGATCGCAATTTTAACCTGTAACTATTACATGAAAGAAAAGATCTTCTCAAGGTCTTCTCTTTGTCCTCCCACTGCTCCATGTATCCTCGGGTCCACCATGCACCGTCTCGATCTTTGATGTACAATTACATAAATAAAGAAAGGGTATAAAGGAATAGGGGATACATTACAAAGGAGGGAAATAGGCATGCAAGCCCATAATTAAAATTACATCACAAATAATTTAAACTACTTTAAATTACAACCCATAAAAGATTCACATCGCATGCGGCCAATCACATCAAGATTAATTGGTCTTTAAGTCCATATCTTTCCATTTTATAATTTAAACAATCACATTGAATAAATTAAAGCAGTAAAGGAACAAGTAATAAATGGCAATGGCATGTATTAAAGACATATTTTAATCTATCTTTCATCCCATGAAAATAGATGTCAATTTTAATCGCATTAAAATTAAGTAACTCCTTACTTTAGTGTTTTCTCTAAAACACCAAGAATCAGCCCCTGTTTTGCATTAAATATTTGCATTATTTAAAACACCTTTTTAAATTCAAGAACACTTCATTTCACTAGGATTTTCAGTGTTCATTCCAATGGCAAGGGTCTCGTTAAGTGATTCCAACGTTTGATATCACTTTAAAGCGTTTTGTGACTGTTACTCCAAATCATGACAGATTTGAGCATAAGTCACAAAATGCTTATCGCGGCTATTTAAAGTCAAAATTAAATGATGGGAACTATTCCTACATTTAGTTAAGACCTTATATTAGTGAAGTTGATAGGTGGCCTGCTGTAAAAACCATTTTAAATAAATTAAAAGAATTTACAACTTTACAGTGACTGCTGCCCAGAAAACAGCACACTGTTTATGACTTTATAATAATTATAAAGCATATCAAAACTATATATTTTCATGTACTAACCATTAGGACAATGCAATATATCATTATGGATGATCACCAAGCATTTTAATCCAATTAAAAGGCCCAACACCATGTGTTTAATCCTCAATCCCAAATTTTGGTAATTAGGGTTTCCCAAACCCAATTTCATCTTTTGATTTATTTCTTCACAATTTTGAATTTCAAAATGTTTCAAAATAATTTTGCAATCAAATAAACATTTAATAAAACATTTTTGAAGACATACAAACCAAAAACAAGACCAAGAGAAGTGGTCATGATACACTAGGGTTCTAAACCCTAGTGTGGCCGAAAATTGCAAGGGGGGGAAAGGATTAGGTTTTTTGAAATTTTGACCAATTCAATTTTCAAAATATGAATAATCAAATCAAATAAAGGATAAGATAAAATTCAAATCATATCATCCAAAAAGATTGAGTTTCAAATTTTAAAATTTCAAATCCCATAAAATCTTGAAAAAATCAAGAGACCTTTTGAATTTTGAAATTTTTCAAAATAGGAAACTAATCTTATCTTTTATGGAGTTTCTTAAACTACCATGTGCAGCCACATATATATTAATTAACCTTATTAATTAACTCCTAATCACATTAGGACATATCTAATTAGTATCTAATACTAACTAGGAATGATAATAACCAATAGGAAACTAACCAAATAAGCAAAACTTAGTAAAACTAGGTTTCCTATTTAGATTAGGATTTCCTAAAATTATCATCATCTTCTTCACTAATACAACCACCATGGCTGCACCTTCAAGGTCCTAAAACCCATCATATAACCGAATTACATAATGGTTTTAAACCATAATGTGCAGCCCATGTGAAGCCGTTTTAGCTAGGGTTTCTCAAACCCTAGTTGCCGAGAATTATAAGGGATAAAAACCCTAATGCAGCCCCATGATGCAGCCGTGACTTAGCCCCTTTTAAAACCTTTTCATGGTTTAAAAAACACCATGGCAGCCCATGTGAAAACCGTCCATCACTAGGGTTTATGAAACCCTAGTTGCAAATTATAAAAACAAAACAATAAGAGGTTTAAAAACCCCATGGCCGAATCCTCTATGGTGATTTCTCTAAATCCCAAATTAATTAAAAACATATTTTAATGCATGCCATACAAAGCCATTTATGATTCGAATCAAGGATTAAGGTAGGCTCTGATACCACTGAAAGAATACACCATGGGAACGCAGCGGAAAGGTAAAATAAAAATTTTTCCCATGTATTCAACCATGAATCCTCTTAATCGATGAATCGAATCAACTTTAAATTAAATACATTAAAGTAAAGCTTACATTGATTTGTTCCTTTGCGATGTTCTCTTCCTTTGATGATCGTCCTCGCTCAAACCTCGAGCCCCAAAAGAATGGTGGCCTCCAACGAAAGTCCACACGAACACAAGAGTCGATTAAACCTTCTTGAATTTTTCAACACTTGAAAAAGGCAAGCATGGAGAGGGAGAGAGGGAGGGGCAGCAATAGAGAGAGAGAGCTCTTGGATGAGGCAAGCTACTTGGCTATTAGGGTTCTCTCTCTTTAAATAAGCCTCTCCTCTTCTTAGGGTGTTTGGTTACTAGTGCTAGCATGACCATTAACCCTGTTTTAGTTATTTACATTCTTGAATTAGATATCCTTTTGGCTCTTAATTAATTAACCCTTAATTAATTAAAGCCAAACACATATTAATAAGAATGCAACCCTCTCACAAGTTCAACAACCTCACTTATGTCCTTATGTGTGTGACCCATTGGGTTCATCCCAACCTAGTAGTGGCAGGGGACATCTCAATGTCGCCCAAAATAGAAACTTTCTATTTTTAGGTTCGATTGGAACAATTCCAATTTTGCCCTCAATGATAACCCTTATCATTAGGCCTTCACTAGTCATGAGTGACATCTAGCAATATGTCATGACGTACCCTAGGTGTGGGTGAATATACGAACGTGTAAATGAACCCTTCGTGCTATAAATAATCCCTCACCAAACAATGTCTTGATTAAGTTAGTTGGGTATGGATTCATGTCAAACCCTAACTTAATCATGTGTTACTAATTCACCAGATTATAATCTCAATTAGGTATACCCTTGAAACACTTTTCTTGGTAACCTTCTGCTTTGGCCAAAGACTCCATTGAGATAGTAACTGTGAACTAACTAAGACATTCGCCCTTTCTTATTAAGGGTGGTGATCCTCTATTGCACACTCACCTATCTTCATACATAACTCACTAGAGCCAATGAGCACCGATTACATCCTTATGATTAAGGGTGTACGAGATACTATCAAACTCTAACAATTCATATATAAGATAACAAGTGGTGTGTCAAGTCTAAGGATTACAACTGTGACTATACACATGAGCAGCCTTTGACATACAAATAGAATTCCATAAGCTGTACTCATATTGGTCACGTTTAGTGTACTTGTTCTCTAACAAGCACCCACAGGTTTACTATAGTGTCTCTACACAGATGGTTCGAGACTCACCATCCTCCCATGGAGCTAGTAAAACCTGAGCTAATCTTAACGGTTTATAATCGTCCAAATATATAAACCTATGATCAGGAACTAGTTTAGGATAGATGTACTTGAGGGTTATAAGTCTCTCTATCTCAACACTTGAGATATAACTCTCTATCATACTATCCAAGGACTTTATCATGAACAGTAATTAAACACAAGTTTACATGATAAAAATAGCCATATCATAAATGAATAAAGATCCATACAAGATAATATAATGAAATATAAAACCCTAAACTCAAAAGAACAATTGGTTTTAGGGCACATATCTAACTGTTAACACACCCGGGGGGAAAAATGGGAGACCGTTTAATGTCAATACAGGGGGGAAAACCTTATGAGGTTTTTCAAAATCCTAATTTTTCCCCAAAAAGATCTTTTGAAAATCCAAATAGGGGAAATGTGGCAGACCGGAATGAAATTATCAATATAGTACAAGACTGTATGGCAGCACGGAATCAAAGGCGTGTAGTGAGACTTTTATATAGGAAGCCGTACCCTAATTGGATTGACCAAAGGAACGACTTTCCTAGGGGATATAAAGTACCTGAGTTTACTTTATTTTTAGGTGAAGAAGGTCAGTCCACAATTGAGCATATTGGTCGTTTCACCATTCAATGTGGTGAGGTTTCGGCTAATGATAATTTGAAATTAAGGCTTTTTGATAATTCACTAACAGGAACAACCTTTACTAGGTATATTGTTCTTCCCCCAAATTCAGTGTTGAATTGGGGACAAATGGAAGAACATTTCCACACACAATTTTATAGATCTGAGCCTGAAGTAACTATGGTTGATTTATCAAAATTAAGACAGTTACAGGGGAAAGGGGCTGAACAATACATAGCTAGATTCAAAAGGGCTAGAAATATATGTAATTTATTTCTACCAGAGCATGAATTTGTTAAATTAGCCCAACATGGCCTTGACCTAGAATTGAGAAAGAAGTTCGAAGGCATGGACTTCGAAGATCTTTTTGAATTATCGGCCAAAGCTTCTAGATATGAGAAACTATTAAAAAAGAAAGATCAAAGGAAAGCCTAGCTAAGGTTGTAGCTAGAAATCCTTTTATTTGCTAGGCTTTGAAGAAAAAATATATGGAGGCCCCATACGACCCAAAGATCAGGAAAAACCTTATGGATATTAGGAGAAAATTTTCTTTTGATGTACAAAGGCCTCTGAGATCTTTGATCACTTGTTGACCAAAAAATTTATTAGGCTACTTGACGGCCATAAACTTCCTGGCGATACTGGATATTTTTGCAAATGGCATGCAACAAGGTCTCAATTGTTAGTAATATGCCCTAATAGCCAATCTCACTGGTGTAATTTAGGACATAAAGTTGATTCATGTATTATTATTATTCGTTAATAAAATGGGCTTTTGATTATCATGTATTCTTCTGTTATTATATTTATGATAAGTCCTTAGAAGGAATGTCAATATAAGATCTCAAGAGTTGAGATTAGGAGACTTATATTGTTAAAGATTTCTTTCTTAGATATTCCTAGTCATAGGATTATTTATTGGGCATTAATAATCCGGATAGACTAGCACAGGTTATGTCTGCTCAATATGGAGAATGACTAGTCTCAAGTCATTTGTGTAATGACACTAGGACAAACCTGTGGGTGCTTGTTTGAGAACAAGTACACTGAATGTGATCATTGATTGAGTTTGTTGAATGGAGTTTTACTTACATGTCAAACAACAACTCAGGGTTACAATGATGCAAGTGATCCTTAGACCTGAGGCACCATAGATGTCCTGTATTAGGGATATTAGGGTTTGATAGTACAATGTACATATCCTAACCATGGAATTTGTGTATGTTCTCATTGGCCCTAGTATACCTATCATGGGGACATATGAGTGTACAACAAGGAATCTATCACTCTCAGTAAAGAGAGGGAATGCCTCGTATTATTCTCAAAGATATAATTCATATAAGTCTTTGGCCAAAGCAGTTGGGAATAAGAAAACTGTTTCTTGAGTATCCCAAGGTTGAATTTATATTTTGAGAATCACATACAAAATGTTAAATTAGGGTTTGACATATTATCCAATACCCAAGTAATTTAACTAAGGCATTGTTTGATGGAAGGATCGAATTGTATCTTAAATTGTAACTGAAGGGTTCATTGTGTTATGATTAACCTTCACACAACCTAGGGTGTGTCTTGACATATTGCTAGATGTCACTCAGGACTAGTAGAGGCCAAAGAGAAATTGATTTCTCAAAAAGGAAATTAGAAGAGTTCTAATTTGAACCTTAAATAAAAGTAGTTTTATTTGAAGGATAATTTATTATCCTAATTCCTACTACTAGGTTGTTGTGAACCTAAGAGGTCACACACATATAGTTGGTAGCTTCATTTAAAGAAGAAGAGAGAATAATATGCAAATATCAATTAACTAGAATTTCAAGTTTTTGAAATTTGAAATTTGAATTTTGAATTTTGATTTTTGAATTTTGAATTTTATGAAATTTGAAATTTTGAAATTTTGAAATTTGAAATTTGAAATTTGAATTTTGAATTTTGAATTTTGAATTTTTTGAATTTTGAAATTTTGAAATTTTGAAATTTGAAATTTTGAATTTTGAAATTTGAATTTTGAATTTTGAAATTTGAATTTTGAAATTGTCATGTGATGACAAGATAATTAAAGATTTCAAATAGTTAATTGAATTTCAAGTTAGTTGAAATTTAAATTTGAAATGGTTTCAAATTATAGATAAGATGACAAATCTATCATTGCATTTATATTTTGAATTTGATTTAATTCAAATTTAAAATATGGTTATCATCATCTAAGTGAGCTAGCACTCACATATAGATAGAGGACAAGGGGTGGCCGGCCACATCAAGCTAGATAGCATAAAAATTGGTTTTTGAAAATCCTAGCCATCTCCTCTCTCTCTCTCTCTCATCTCTTGAAGCTTGCAACTAGTGTGGATTACTCTTGGAGGCTCTCAAGTTAGGGGCTGCACCTTAATTAATCCTACTCTTAAGGCTTTCAATGTAAGTTATTTATATTGTTTTATGTATTGATTATATAGCTTCTACAATCATCATGTGATCTTGGTTCACATTCCATGGAGAAAATTTTTTTATTCCGCACGTTTCCATGGGATTCTTTCATCATGACACTAACAGTTGTGTGATTTTTCGACATGTCATATGGGATTGCATTGATAAAGGCCTTTTAAAATTTCCAGAAAAGGAGAAAGAGGCAATGGCGGTAGATACTGATCCATTTCCAGTAGCTGAAATTGCGGTGGCATCAACTAACTTGAGGTCTTTGTCAATGAATAGGATGACCAACTACCAACATAGAAGTCATCCACACTTTCAACAGGTTTGGTGGGGGAATGTACGACAGTGGAATATATATCATCCAAGAACTCCCTTCATTCCAAATCCAACAAGACCTCAGTTTTGTTGTCACTATCATAATCCTTTGAGACAAGATCGATGGCAAAGGTCATTTATAAAGCCCTTTCAGTATGATGGGCTTAGAAAGTGTTATTACAGTCCACAATTCCAGCAAAGGTGGGTGTCGAAAAATGTGATAGGAAATTCTCCAAATTCCATTTTCAAAGCAAGGCTAAGAATGGTCAAGCCTCCTATAACTAGAGAGGGGGTTTAGACTAGACTTGAACGTCTTAAATTTCCAGGACCTTTCACAAGGACTCAGAAAAGGACGTTTCAGAGAAAAAGGACGGAGTATAAAAGGACTTGTGAACGAAAAGCTCAAAAGGCTGAAATCAGTGAAGATCCAAAACGTATAACAATGATAGTGAACGGTGATTAAAGGAGAGTTTGAAAGTCTAAAAGGTGTGAGAAGTGGAAAACATGGTGGATACCAAGACGGGAAAGGGGACTATTTCAGTTCTTTATGAGATAGAAGATAGAACTTTTGGCTTGAAGACTGTAGAAGATCAAGGTTGTCATGCAAAATTAGATGAGAAAGTCAAACATTTGAATGAAGAAAGGGATTTTATGACAGAAAATGCCGTGGGATATAGAAGTCCAAAGTTTGATAGTGATAGAGATAATTTCTTGCTACAATTTGGTAGCCTTCCTCTAATCATGGGCTACAATATGGCATATACTTTACGTTTGGTTTTTCAGGCCAAGAAAATGTACCTCAGTTGTGATTGAGGAAGTAGAGAGAGTTAATGAAGACGAAGAAGTGGAAAATACATAAAATATTGTATTTGAAAAGCCTTCAGAGAAGATAACTTAACATCTGCGTCCTATTTAGATCAATGTTTACATAGATGGGAGGCCTATGCTAAGAGTGCTAGTAGACAATGGAGCAGCAGTCAATATCTTACCGAGTGCAAGTTTGAGCAAGTTGGGAGAACCGAGGCAGACCTTATTCCTACAGACGTGACGGTTGCAAACTTCTCTGGAGGTGTTACCAAGACTAAAGGCGTTTTGCCAGTGGTCTTATCAGTGGGAAACAGAGAATGTATGCTACCATTCTTTGTGGTGGACTCGACTGCATCCTATAATGCTTTACTTGGCCGATACTGGATTCACTCAAACTGGTGTGTACCATAATCTCTTCATCAGTTTCTAATTCTATGGAATGGCAATAAAGTAGAGGTGGTATGGGCATACCAAAGACCTTTTATAGGAGGATCAAATGTTGCTGAGCTCATATGTATGGGAGTGATGTCGGATCGATAAAGTTTATAGGCACTGACCGTGAAGGAAAACCAAAGGAGTTGACAACTGTTGTTGACCTTTTCTCAAAAAGAGCAGTAAAACGAGTAATTTAAGAAACAACAAGGCCTGGGGTAATTCTATTGGACAAGCTGTTGTCAAGCTGTGTTATTGAAGAGATAACATGAATAATACACCTTCAGATGATCGATGAAAAGGTCTAGTGTACAATAAGGAAGAAAGCCTTTAAGAGATCTTGGAGGCTGAGTACATAATAGAAAATGACACTAACAAGGTAGAAGAAGACTGCTATGGTATGGAGGACTTGGAAGAGGAACCTGCACAACAAGAAAACCTTAGGGCAAAAGTCTAAGATCCATTAGAAGAAGTCAATTTGGGGGATGATCAGGACAAAAGGCCTACATTCGTTAGTGGTACTAAAAAAGAGATTATTAAGATTCTCAAAGAATTCCAAGATTGTTTTGCTTGGGATTACTAGAGAAGAGATGATTAAGATTCTCAAAGAATTCCAAGATTGTTTTGCTTGGGATTACCATAAGATGCCTGTGGACCAGCCACGTGACGGGGCTTAGGTGTCCACATCATCACCGGACGATGTGATTAGGGGGGTTTAGAAATCGAACAAAGGAGTCGCCACCTTATTTTTAAGGAATAAGGAAACCATAAAAATATTTTACTTTCAATAAAACAAACTCCATTAATGGAAAAGCAGTCTACAAACCAGAGTTGGATCCGGGGGCTAGGTTACGACGTGGGAAGGTTCCAAGCTTTCACTTGTAGGCACCCACCTCGCCCTAATTAAAGGACTTCTAATTTATTTGGGCTATTTAAATTTCTCATTGCAAACAATCCTAAATAATCTAATCAACCAAAAAAAATAGTGATATAAATGCATTATCTATATTAGTTATATTAATAATAAAAATATATACAAACAAACCCTAAAAACCTAGAATACCCTACGGGCATCCTAGGGCGGACTTGAGCCCTATTAGCGCCTACGTAACTTACTAGTATCACCTAGCAAGTATCAAAGTCCACGTAGTTCGATTACCCTAAGACTCTCCTATTGTAATCGATCACATCATCAAAGGTATTTCAACCTAATTCAAGACTCTAAATTCGAGAGTTTTTATTCTTTCAAAATCATTTACTTGAAATCATTTCAAATTAAAAGACATTCATAAAATCCAAATATTCCAAATAATTCTTATCTTTAGAATTCAATTCCAATTAAAAATCTTTTTCAAAGATTTCTAAGAAAACAAATCATATGGGTAAGAATCTCATTCCTAGATAAAAATCTTTAAAACATTTCAAATCTTTTTTGAAAATCATTTAATAATCAAATATCTCATAAAATCATGTTTATTTCATAAACATTGCATCGAAAATCTTTTAGGAAATCTCTCGAAGATCGACTCTTAAATTGATTAAAATATTCAAATCTGAGTATGATTTTTACAACAAAAGACAGTCCTATGGAAGGTCAAGTGACCTTCCTAAGCCTAGGGTCCCTAACTAGCCCTAAAGTTATTCTAAAGTCCTAAAAATACTAATGCAATGCATGCTGAAATTTAAACAAATAAGCATGTAATCACTTCTAATAATGCATGAAAATGCTCCTAAATGCACACTAATTAATCTATGTGAACCTAAGCATATTTCTAAGTTGGATTTGGCCTTAAAATAATTTTTATAAGTGATTTAAGGGCATAAACAAATCCGGACAGATTTGAATATGAACCTTTAATCGCTCTAAAAATCATAAAACAAAGACTAAAAATGTGAAAATGTCTTAGCATGCTTTCTACATGAATATACTATGAAACTACTAATAAAATCATGCAAAATATGGCTTAAAAATGATAATTAAACCATTTTAAAGTATATATTCAAATCTGGACAGATTTGAATGTACACTTTTAATGGCCTAAAAATCAATCTTAATCCATGGTTAATAATGAATAAACACCCTAATATGCAATCTAACATGTTATACTAAAGTACCATGCAAAACGTATAAGAAAACTAACAACAAACATGCTTTAAACAACTATTTTAAACATAAGGGGAGGATCTTACCTTCGCACGCTCCCTCGTACACAATTTGTATATTCAATCCATTAAAGCAATATCAAGTGTTCAAATAATCATAAAAAGCATAAAAAATGACTCACGACTCATCACATATCAAGAACAATATATTAACACATTCATATTATCATTAACATCATCGATCAAGCATTATGAGATTCAAATAACAATATGAATATATCAACATTTACTCTAAACATGCTTACACATAAAATAATGAAAGACTCACCCTAAACATGATAACTAGCATAAAATAACAATAAAACTAATTCTAACCATGCATCTACACATAAAATCATGACAAAAAACTAATCTTAACATGCATACTCACATAAAATCATAACAAAGCTAACCCTAACATGCATACTCACATAAAATCCTAACTAAGCTAACCCTAATCACATTTAATCACATAAAGTAATAACAAAGCTAACCCTAACATGCATACTCACATAAAATCCTAACTAAGCTAACCCTAATCACATTTAATCACATAAAGTAATAATAAAGCTAACCCTAACATGCATTTAATCACAATAAAAGACACCCTAATATGCTTACTAACATGCAATCATAATAAAACTATATTAACCCTAAACATCCATTCTAACACAAAATCTCAATAAGGTTAACTAACCCTAGACATACATACTAACATAAAATCATAACAAAACTAAACCTAATCATGCATGCTTACATAAAATAACACTAAGGCTAACCCTAATCATACATATGACATGAAATAACAATAAAACTAATCCTATCATGTTAAACATTCTCATAGCAAAAAGAAAAAGAAAAGAGAAAAGAGAATCCATCTCATATGAAAATCAAGAGGACTTACACCATAGCATCATAAACTTATGTAAGAATTCATGAAAACGAAAACTAAGGTTAAGGATTTACCCTTCTCCCTCCTTCTTGGCTACCTTCCTCCAAGATCCTAGCCTTGAGTTCTTGCCCCTTCAATGGTGTAAAGATGAAGGTTCAGATCTGTAGCCTCCTTCTCCAAAAACTCTAAAATTCTCTCCCTCTTCCCCTAACTCCATAATGCAGTATATATAGAGCTAGGGTTCAAGACCTTGAATGGTTAGGATTAATCCATCTAAAAAACAATCCTAGGGCTTAGAATGAGTCCCCCTAGGGTTTGAAAGCTGAAACCCTTCGAATTCATGCCCAAAAAATCAAATCAAATCGGCCAAAATAGGTGCAAATTTCCAAAATGGCAAAATTGGCTCGACCATGCTGGTGACCGTCCAAGGGCTGGACGGTTGGCCGTCCTAGCTAGGACGGTCACCATGCTGACTTCCCATTTTTGTTCCCCAAATTCTAGGGTTTGCATATTTTGGCCATATTTTGGTCAAATCTGATCCAAATTCGATGGTTCAGGGCTCAAAACGACCGTGTTTTGATCCTCCACATTTTTAGAATATTTTTGGGTTAAAAATACTTGATCATGGTCAAGGGTTTTAGCAAAAAGCTAGCCAATTGACCCGGTTGTGTCAAAATTGGTCATATGACCATTCTTTGTTTTGTAAAATTGATCAATTAGGCTTGCACCACTTCTAAAAACATGGTTTTAACATGAAATTGGTACTTGACAACATGTTTTGAAAATCTTTCATTTTGGTGAAAATGACCAATTCACGGTCGATTTGAACAAAACCCTAATTCAGCTCATCCTTACCCGTGGGATCGATTTGGGAGAATCTATCCCAACCATTCAAAGGTTCAATTGGCACTCCAAATACACTCCCCACATCCATATAAACCTCATGAAACAATCCTTTTCGAATTCGGAGATCATTCGGAAATTATACGAGAAAAATGACGAAAATGCCCTTCAAGTCGCAAAAACCCTAATTACCTATCGAGCTCTCATCAGAATGCTATGAAAATTTACAGGGATGTTCTAAAATACCTCAAAAGTCAAATGCAATACAAATGGGTTGATTCCAATCCAAATGTACCCATGAAATAATGAATTGTCCTTTTCCTCAGAAAAGGGCAATTTGGGCAATTTGTGCAATTTGGCCTTTACAAGGCCAATTCCTCACCAAATGATCAGCTATTCTAGTTAATCATTTGCATGAACATATGGTAGAAAAAGTTGGTAAAAATGGGGTGTCCACAATGCCACGCCATGATAGGAAGCTAGTGGAGCATCGTTTTTCTATAAATCTAGGATTCAGACCTTTCAAACAACCTCCTAGAAGAATGACCTTGGAGGTAACCTTGAAGATTAAAGAAGAGATTGAAAGGTTGTTAAAGGCCTGCTTCATCAAACCAATCGAGTATGCTGAATGGATTTCTAATATAGTACCTGTAGTAAAGAAAAATGGGAAACTTAGAGTGTGCATAGATTTTAGAAATTTAAATCTTGCAACTCCTAAGGATGTATATCCAATGCCTATATTAGACCTTTTGGTAGATTGAACGACTGGTCATAAAATTCTATCATTTATGGACGGCCATTCTAGTTATAACCAAATATTGATTAATGAAGAGGACGTTCATAAAATGGCCTTTAGGTGTCCAGACACTATAGGTATGCATGCATGGGTTAATATGCTATTTGGCCTTATAAATACAGGTGCGACAAACCAATAAGCCATGAATGTCATTGATATGATATAAAAGTTTATTGAGGCCTATATTGACGACATTGTGGTCAAATCAAAAGAAGACTTTGATCATTTAAAATACCTCAGTATGGCCTTTGAAAGAATGAGGAAATATAAACTGAAGATGAATCCAGCTAAATATGCTTTTGCGGTGAGAACTGGAAATTTTCTTGGATTTTTGGTTCACCAAAGAGGCATAAAGGTGGATAAAAATAAGTCTAAGGCTATTAGAGAGAAAAAATCACCATCAAATAAAAATGAATTACAAAAGTTCATGGGTCAAATAAACTTTTTGCGGTGATTTATATTTAACCTTTCAGGGAAAACTTATGTATTTTCACCATTGCTCAAGCTTAAAGCTTATGAGGAATTCAGATGGGAGGATGAACATTAGAAGGCCTTTGATCAGATAAAAGAGTATTTAATCAAGCCTCCAGTGTTGATACCCCTTACACCAAAGAGAAGTTTGAGGCTTTATTAACTGCAAAGAGGTTTTTAGGAACGATGTTAGCTCAAGTAAATGAACAAGGCCATGAAAAGACCGTTTATTATCTTAGTAAGACATTTACATGTATTGAACAAAGATATACTCCAATGGAGAATGTCTTTCTTTATTTTTTTTATTTTTTTATACTGTTGATAAGTTAAAACATTATTTCATGTCTAATACGGTATACATGATCTCAAAGACAGACCTGGTAAAGTATATGTTATCTCAGCCTAATTCACGAGTAGAATAGGGAGGTGGGCATTAGCCATTTTAGGCTATGCGATAAAATATATGCCTCAAAAGCTGTATAAGGTCAGGTCTTAGCTAATTTTTTAGCAGACCATCCCAATGAGGTGATAGAATAAGTAAAAGTAGACTTGGCAGTAATACAACATGTAGCCCGGAGATTAGAATTTGATGGGTCTAAGACTGATAAAAAAATCAGGTCTAGTATTGTTATAACATCACCAATAGGTCTGAAATATGAGCATACATACCAGTTAGATTTTGAGTGCAGTGATAATCAAGCTGAGTATGAGGCCTTGATTATAGGCTTTGAGATAATGCATAAAATGGGTGTAAAGACCATAGAAGTCATTGGAGATTCACAATTGATTTTAAATCAATTAGTAGGGAAATTCAAATGTAATAGTTGGGCTTTATTACCATATTTTTCTGTTGCTTCGCAATTGCTTGATTCATTTGAAGATGTGGTTTTGATGCATAGACCAAGAGAAGATAATATAAAGGCAAATGAATTAGTACAGTTAGCATCAGGTCTAAAGATCACGAAGGAACAAGATCGCAGACAATTGGTGGTAGAAAAGAAAGCTTTACCTTCTATTAAAATTAGAGAGGTGAGTCTTGAAGTACATAATATAGAGGAAGGTCAACAAGATTGGAGAGAACCTATAATTAAGAGAATTACCAATCCAAGAATGCCTTGTGATAAGAAAATTAAAATGTTAGCTACTCTTTTTGTTATATATGCAAGGGAACTTTTCAGAAAGATAGAGGAAGGCCTTTTGTTTAAATGCATAAACCAATCTGAGGCCTTATTGGTAATGAGAGAAATTCATGAAGGGGTTTGCGAAGCCCATTAAGCCGGAGTTAAAATGAGATGGCTAATATGGAGGTATGGTTACTATTGGCCTACAGTTTTAGGTGACTGCATAAGATTTTCTAAAGGTTGTGAATCTTGTAAAAAACATGGCCCAAGTTCAACATGTACCTGCTATAGATTTGAATTATATTATTAAGACATGGCCTTTTAGAGACTGAGCTATTGATGTTATAGGAAAGATCTATCCACCTTCATCAAACTTACATTGTTATCATTGGGTAGCAACTAACTATTTTACAGAGTGGGTTGAGGTAGAACTTATGAAGGTAGTTGACTAAAATGCAGTTATAAGATTTATTAAGGAGTGCATTATTGGGTTTGGATTACCTAAGACTATAAATACCGATCAAGCAAAGGCATTTATGGGGGACCAGGTTGAAGCCTTTGCCAAGGAATATGGGATTAGACTTACCAATTGTACACCATATTATGCACAGGCCAATGGGCAGGTTGAGGCCGTGAATAAAACCATAAAATAAATTTTGAGTAAAATGCTAGATGATAATCTAAGGTTGTGGCATTTACAATTATCTGAGGTTTTATGGGCATATAGAACATTCTATAAGGAGAGTGGCATTTTAAAATGGTTTATTACCTTTTGATTATAATGAGGCCATGTTGCTAGAATTGGAAAATCTCACAGAAGAAAGACTGAGGGTTTTAAATTCCATTAAAGTCCAGAAAAAGAAAATAGCAAAGGACTATAACAAAAAGGTTAAGTTCAAGGCCTTTTCAATGGGTGATGTTGGCCCAAATATATACCTCTAAAGGGGGGTGAATAGAGGTTTTGCACACTTTAAAAATAATTACCAAATAAAAAATATGGTTCAATTAAATTCAGTGGAAGTAAATGATTGAATCACAATACAACAATTAATATAACAAGTAAATAAATTAAAATGCAAGATAAGAGTTAGAGAGATTCAAATACAAGGACTTAACGTGGTTCGGTCTCTGCCTACATCAACACCTCAAGATCTCCGTCTCGAAGATTCCACAATCCACTATGGATTACTCCTTCAAGGTGTAGAAACCTTTACAACAGCCTTCTTTCTAAGATGGAAGACCCTCACCCACAATATTCTTTAATGGTGGAAGATTCTCACCAATGCTCACCAAGAGCTTTTCTTCTTAAGCTTAAAATTGATCAACAATCAAACTTCAAACTAATCAAGGGTTACAACCCAACCCTTCTTCACACAAGATTACAAATGAAAGAGTGATAGAATGTGTACAAATAATAAACTCCTCAAAGAGTAGATGATGTACAAATAAAAGCTCTCACTAATATCTCTCAAAGATATGAACTACTTTGGCTTTAAGAGAGAATGATGAATCAATTGACTAATATCACACAAAGTAATGAAAACTAGATTGATATATGTTTGTGTATGATCATTAGTTGATTAAGGATTCATACAATGAGTATAAATAAGCCCACAAAAGAATATGGCCGTTAGGGACAAAAATAGAGTCGTTTGACTTTTTCAAAAACTAGCCGTTCGAGTTGCAAAGCAGAATTAGTCGACTAGGACAAGAGGGTTAGTCGACTAGCAAGCTTATTTTCAAAAGATTTTAACTTTCCGGGCACGGTTAGTCGACTAAGACTAAAAGGTTAGTCGACTAGCTCATGAAAAATACATTTGAAACATTTCTGGGTTTTCTTAGTCGACTGGGACTAAAGAGATTAGTTGACTAGAGGCTTTAAAATGCTCTTTGAAAAATTTCCGGGATCGATTAGTCGACTACTTAAAGGTTCTTAGTCGAATAACAACTTTGCTTCTCAAACATGGCTACTGACCTGCTCTTAGTTGACTGGGACAAGGATCTTAGTCGACTAGGACAGAGTTAGTCGACTAGTACACATGGTTAGTCGACTAGCTTAAGATTTCTCAAAATATGGCTTTCTGACCTACACTTAGTCGATTAGGACTAAAGTGTTAGTCGACTAGAAAAGTTTTAATACCAATATTTCGAGTTTTTTAAGTCCAAATCAACTTCCAACATATGGACAAGTTAACTAAGTGTTCAAAGACATTTTTGGTTAAGTTCAAAATGTTTTCCAAAGATGTTTAAGCCAAAACAATAAGTATAAAACATTTTTCTTTGAATCCATATGGCCCATTATGAGTTTGAATCAACTTTTGATCAAAATATAATTTTCCAAATTAAATCAAAGTTGAGGTCATTAATGTATGTTCTTTTGAGCCAATGATAGTTCAACCTACAGAGAGATTTACAATATAAATTCTAAGCACTCACACAAGAACAAAAGCAAGATCTTCATAAGTAAATCTTCAACACTTGTGCTTGGCTTGTGCTAGGCTTGAGCTAGGCTCGCATTTAGCTTCAAGATGGAATTGCATCAATGCAATGGCTCTCTTCATGGTCCTTAGTGAATATACAACATATTCATATTCACATAAGGTTCAATGTAGTGCATGAGCTTCATCTTCATGATGGTTTGAGTCTTCTTCATTGACAACTTGAATCATGTTCTTATAAATACATATACCAAAATGGATATACAAGAACTATAGGATAATGTCAATCACTCAACATGGTTAGCCAAATGAACACTCAATAAGGTTTGACAATTAATCAAGAGTGAATAACAAAATATTCATATGCATAAATAAATATACATAATACAATGTTTGTTATCATCAAAATCATTCAACAAAGTTAGGTTGAAGCCACAAGGCTAACATGTGATATAGTTTGGAAAGTCATTTTACCCTTGGGGTCTAAAGACCCAAAATTTGGGAAATAGTCTCCAAGTTGGGAAGGACCATTTAAAATAATGAGGGTAATTTCGAGTGGTATATATTCTATTCAAGAATTAACTACTGGACACATCATAAAGTCAATTAATGGACGATTTCTAAAAATGTATTATCCTACCTTATGGGAGAATGTTCTAAAGCAAAATTCATAAAATAACAAATATAAGTCCGTTTGTTATCAAAATAAGACCTTTGAATAAAATGCAGGAAATTAAAAGAAAGGGAATGAGAAATGAGAATTGTTCAAAGGTCATCAAAAATAAAACTAAAACGGCCTAACCCAAGAAGCTGACACTCAAGGCCTTATCCCATTGTACCATTAATTCCAGTCCTTTGTCTTTTGCTTGCCTTGCTTTGGTTTCCCAGGTGAATGCCATATAAGCAAAGGATTTATATTCGATGCCAAATCTTTCAACGTTTTTTCAACCATTAGAGACCAACTGCTGAGCTTGTTGGGTAATGGCTTATTGAGCAGAGATAGCATTCCCTTTAGCAGCTAAAGCAGCTTGTAGATCAGCAATTGGCTTGCAAAGACCTTCAGTATCAGAAAGAAGTTTTGCCAAATTGTCTTGCTCTGCATCACGATTGGTTCGCGACTTGATTACAATGGGCACAAGAGTGTCAATCGAGGCCTTCAGAGCTTGACCTCGCTGAGGATGATCTTCACAAGTCTTCCTTTCAATGTAACAAGCTTGAAAATCTTTCACCGTGTCTGGAAGTAAGGCCACATGGGGGTACAAGGAAAGCAAATTGTTGCAGCAGATCATGAGCCATTTCTAGGGAAATATTTGGGAGAACTGCTCGGTAGATTTCCAGAAATTGGGCTTTGACAGTTGATATTTTGGCTTTCAGGAGGGATTTCCATCATAGGTGTAGAAGAGGTAGGGACTGTAGAACTTATATCCTTTACAGGTGTTGCATCCAAGGAAGCAGTCCAAGCCTCAAGATCTTCAAGGATATCAGACAACACGATAACTGGAGGATCAGGCATGGTGGAGGTAGCGATAGATTCTTTCTCCATGGGCAAAGGGCTAATATCAGCAGAAGGTAAAGAGTCAATAGTGGTTTTAAACTTTTTTGTATGAGGACTATTTGCAGGAAGGCTTAAACCTCCAATTTCTGAATCATCATCATCATCAGAAATATCAACAGGAGTAGTACTACCAGAGCTGGGAGATGATTTAGATGAGGCCTTTAACCAATCTGAAGACCTGCGAGGATCATGGCCTGGTTTGGGAGTAGACTTCTTTCTTTTTTGGAAAATCTTTTGAAGGAGAAGAGCTGGGAACTGTCTCAACGGGCAAATTGGTTAGAGCACCTACATCGAAAAGAAAGAAAAGATAACGAAATGTACTTCTCATAGAAAACGCTAAACACTGGTGATATAAGTTACATGTCTTAACAATTTTTCTAGCCTTAAGAGGTCTTGAAGGTTTGGTACTTTCAGGAATAGGGGGTTTACCCTCTGTATTCAACAAGGCCTTAGACAATTTGTCAAGAAAAATTTGGAGGTCATTGTTAGACACTCTTTTATAACAATCAAGCCACCACAATTTAAAAGATAGACTAGTCGAAGGTCTATTTAGGAGATGGGAGAAAACAAAATCCCTTAAGTTCTCTAGATAAACGGAGTTTATTTCCCTAAGTTTGTCCCCTTTGTTAAAGACCTTTCTACGGAAGTGGGGGAGTTGATAGAGTAAAGAAATGGGGGAGCAGGAAGACCTTGGGTAAAACCAAATTGACGGCTGAGAAGGTTTTGAGAGTAATACTCAATTCTAATCTTTTTATTTCTGGGATCAAAATTGTCGCCATTATGGAGGTCCCTACCGATAAGATATAAAGTCCAAATAAATCTCTGCTCAATTTGGTCATTACCAACAAAAGGAGGTTGAAGATTAAACCAACGAGGACCAAATTGATGTTGGCCAAAAGGGAAAAGCATAGAGTCAGGACAATCAAAAGCAATGTTCCAGAAAAAGGTGATGTACTCAAAAAAAGATTTTTGTTCAAAATAAGGCCTTGTCCATTTGAATCCATAAATTGGATAAGCCTCAGGGACAACTTCACTTTGAACTAGTCAGGAAAGTATTCATAGAACCATAATTATAACAACCAAAAAGGGCCTCCAGTTACGCAAAGAGACTTTTTACACATTTCAGCAAGACCTCCATACAGGTGGGACAAAACAAAAAAAGCCAAGGCCAATTTTCGACCTGAAGTTAAAGCTATTGCAATCCTATGATATCTTGTGTCATTTGGCCAACAGAACAACAAAAAACAAATCGACACAGCCACATCAACAAAAAGGCACAATGCTCTTGCTTAGAGATGTTTGGGGAAAATACTGGATTTATACTCTAATTTTTTACACGCTGGCCAAGTGGTGGTGGCATTAGAAAAAGAGAAATCGAAGTTAGCCTCAGAATCATAAATAGCAGAAGGAATGTCTCCAATGGGAGGAAGGCCAGTTAGTGCACACATCCATTACAGTGGGTGACATAGGTCCACAAGGGAAGACAAAGGCATTTAAAGATCTACTCTAATAGCAAATAACAGCAGCTATAAGGTTTTTGTCCATTGAAAAGGTATGTTTACTTAACTGTATATGGTGATAAATCCCTAGGTCTTTCCATAGAAGGCCAAACTGGGGTTTTAATTTATCAACCCACGTATACCGGTCTAAACCCGATTTTGGCCAAGTTCTTGGGTTTTTGACCAATCAAACCAGCGTAAACCATTAGACTCAAAAAGAAGGTTTTCATTAACAAAAATAGGGTAATAAGACTGAAGAAGATCAGGAATAGAAGGACAATGAAAAAAGGGACCAATGGTATTAGAGGAAATTACCTGGTAACTGATGACTGGGTTGAGTTGCTCTCGGATATCATCTGTGAGCTTCTCAGAGTCTGAAGATGGAGGATTTGAAGAGGAAAGGACAGACATTTTGGGAGAGATTAAAGCTGAGTAGAAAGATGAAGAAAAAGAAAAAAAGTGAGAAAAATGGTGATCCAAAAATGTTAAAAGAAGAAGTGATGGTGCTGGTCACATCTAACAGTTTTTCTATTAATTGAAGTGTGGTTTTCCAAGGCAAAATAAATACTGATGGTAAGGGTAGATTTGGTTTAGATTTGAATTTTAAATCTATTTTATAGCCGTGCAAATTTTATGGGATATACCATATGAAGAAAGGGAGTAAGTGTTTATCTGTTAAGAGGTCGTTTTAGTTTGAAATTTAATTTACAATCAAACTTCAAACGGGGGGCAAAGTGTTCACCCTAAAATTAACCAAGCTTTGGAAGCAAGAAGAGATGGTAGATATTGACACGTGTAGAAAGTACGAGGTGTTGATTGCCATGTGTAATTAGAAGAAGAAAGAGAAAGTTAGAAAGAATGAGGATAAGTGGCAGAAGAGGAGAGAAGAAAAGTTATGAACGTGCTGGGGATTACTGAACACGTGTGGTAGAAAGAAATGTGGGTTGAAGCTAAGGATGTCAACGGGGCGGGTTTGGGACGGGTCACCCCTTTCCCAACTCCGTCCCATTTAAGAAAATCACATCCCATTCCCGTCCCAAACCCGTGACGGGTCAGGATTTGGAATCCCATTCCCGTCCCAATTAAAAGACCCCATCCCATTACCGTCCCGTCTCATTTACTATTTTCTTTCTACTTTTCTCAATTTTCTCAATACCTAAATAAATTACAAAATACATCGATGAACATTAAAGATAATTGTTACTTCTAAGAGTAAAATAAATTAAACCCCTTAAGAGGCATGATTGAAATTTCATTTTATTAAGGGGAAACTTAAATGTATAATACCTATAAAATAAATATAATAAAAATACATAAACATATATAATTGGGGCGGGGCGGGTTTTTAAGCCCTCTTCCCAAACCCGTCCCAAACCCTATAGGGTTTTCAAAAAAAATCCCAAACCCGCCCCTAACCCTATTAGGATGACCCCAAACCCTTCCCAATAGAGGCAGGGCGGGGCGGGTACCCGGATAAACCCGCCCCGTTGACATCCCTAGTTGAAGCTTGATATATTTATGCAGCCAGTGGCTGGTAGAGAAGGTTAATGGCCCACGATCCAAGCCATAAACAGTTAGTGGGCCACTAACTATGACAGTTGAAGGTCTTCATTCCATGATCTAGTCGGTTACTTGAAGCTATATAAATAGCTTAAGAGACAGAAACAGGACACACAATGTCAATCCAAACTGCCCAAAGCAATTTTTCTACATTTTTGCAATTCGTTTTCAGCTTAGGTGTTAATTTGGCTATAGATTAGTCTTATTTTCTTTGCATTTTCAGCTCAAAGTCAGGTTTTATGCGAGTTTCATGTAGTTCCAGTTCATTAGCAGCGTTTCTTATGGATTCTTATTGTTAATTTCAAGTTATTAGTTTCTCATTTTAAGATAGCAACATTAAGCACTCTTAAGTATGTTTTTATTCAATATCAATTTCAGCAATTTGATGTTTCCTTTATGTAGTTCTCATTTTTCAATCATTTATCACTTGAAATTTTATTTTGTTTAAGACCTTATTTGACATTCTACACTAGAATCCAAGAGGATCAACCTCTAATCCTCGCCAATCGCCAGATTTCTTTTCAATTTTAAAGTGACCGACTAGGCATTAGGATCACGGCCTAAAAGGTATTAGAGGTCATGTTCAAAACTGTCTCTGTCTTTAACTAGCCCTGGCACGTCTGTGCAGAGACCTTCACTTACAAAGTTTCGAGACCAAATTTTACACCGGGAACAACAATAGTAATAAAAACTTTAATTAATGGGTGTTACTAACAATTTACGTGGATGGCAATAGAATCACCAAAAAAGAAAAAAAAATTAGCGTAGAGAAGGTGTACTTTCGGATTGCAATATCCATGCCCTTACATTAAAGAGAGATTCGAGCCCACAGCTCCGTGTAGGTAAAGAACTAACTTGGCAGCCAAAGTTTATCTAACCCATGCAGCAAGGTAGCACCACCTTCAATCACAAAAGGTTATTTATGTCTGGAACACATATTTTAAGATAAGAAATCTAACGACAAGACATCTTAAAAGGGAGATTCCTCCTAGCCCCGACTTCCCCCCTCCATAAAAGTAACGTCAATTAAACCCCAAGAGGTACTACGCATTTCTCTATTCTTAATTCTTATTAATAACCCAACTTTTTTAAGGTCCCGAGTCCTCCCACAATAAAAGAAAAACCAGATTCCTTTAATTTTTTACAAATACAAAAATGTAATATTTGTTTCCCTCAATTCCTAATCACCTCTTTGAAATTTGGATGTCTTTAATTTTCCCAACTGCTAGTAATTTATCACGACCCAAGCACCGTGTTTAAAAAAAAAAAAAAAGAGAAAGAAAGAAAGGACGTCATTTTCGTGTTATCAACTTGGCGAACAGATCAAAACCAGAATAATTATATAAAATAAAGAAATGGAATTCTCTCGTCATCAAGGCCACTGACTAGAGTGAAATGCTATACAAAATGGTTCTTACAAGCACTTGCCAGTAAAAAACAAAAGAACTACACAAAATAGACAGAAACCTCAGCAAGTAAATAGTAAGAATGCCTTTTCCGATTGGTCATGTATGGTGCGCATTCAGCAGTGCTCGACACACCAAGTCAATGAATTGATTGTCCTATCACAAGTATACACAAAAACAGCCATCAGATCGACAGAACAAAAGATAATTTCCACTACAAAAGAGTCGGTCCTTAAAACCGAGAATACACTGAACACAAGTAGAGCACCTTATATTAGTTCACACTACAGAATTATTTAAGTGTCAGATCATGATGCAAGCATGATAGACAAAAACACAGATACTAGACACCGAAATCAAAGATAGAGCAGAATAATATACAAGTCAAAAGCAAAACTCTACGTAACCCTAGTGATCTATCATTAGATACTAGTGATCTATCATTAGTTACTAACCATCAACTGCGAGATTTAACTGAGATAAAGAAAAGAGAATTCCTGCGCCAAATTTCATTATATTGATGAATTTTAAATAACTATGTAACATGTCAATTTCTGATTACTTAGAGAACTCGGTTGCGGGTGATTTGTTCAACGGACCAAATGGTAATCAGTATCAAATACCTGTCAAATCCCAGACAAAGGATATTATTAAAATAAAAAGTTTGGGAGATGAACTTAGAGGAGAAAATGGGGAGGAAATTAAACTTTGGAAACACCAGTGTCATAAGCTATGTACTGTGCATGATCTTGTGTACTTCGTTCATTGCTCTGAAACCATTGAAATGCGCAAGCAAAAGCAGGTATCATAAGCTGGATACCATACACGCTACTAATCATTTGCTAGTGTTAAATTGACATCCCATTGTCTTGAGTTCAATACACTTGAAACTGCTGTACGTCTCAGTTACAACCTAACAACCAATGACAAAAAAGACACCTCTACACCTTTGAGTCCATTCTTTGAATGCTCTGATATTTTTAATATGTCCACTGCTGTTGTGTCTTTTTCTGCTAGACGTAATTTCATCCATAAAACACTTAGACAGCAACCCTGCTTTCCTAATTAAAAAATATATTAATCAAACCAAAATATATATTTGTAGCACAGAGGAATGTCCTCTCTAATTGGACAAAGTAGGATAAAACAAACAAGGAAATAAGTTCTCTCTTTGGTGTACTGTGAATTTATTTGACTACCTATTATTTACCTAATGGAGGACTCCAATTCTTCTATACATAAAAGTTCAGAAAGTTTTCATGATATCAAGTTCGAAGAATCAGAAATTATTTGAACAGAAAAATATGATCCTTACTTCAAAACATACATGTCACTAAAATACATATTTGAAGTGCATTCCAATTATGATGTTAGAAACCAAAAATCAACCCACAGCCAACAGATGTCATACTTTTAACACTAATTAATCCTACTAGAAAATTTTTGTTACAGAAAAGACTAACCTGAACAAGCAACAGAAGCGCATCACGGACTTTGTCTCTGTTGATAACTGGCCCATAGTTTGGAGTAGGAATAGAGGTAGGAGCTAGGGATGGTGGGGGAGCGGGCGGTGGAAATGGTTGAAGCAATGGGGCACCATATGGACGTTGAAGATTCATGGGAGGATGAAGTGGAGGTGCAGTAGGCATAGATGATGAAATAGGTGGCATTATCAGTGTGGAAGAGGAAGGAGGACTGAAAAATGTAGAGGGCTTTACAAGATTAGTGGTCCTTATGATATTGCTGCTAGGTTCAGGGGTATCAATTAGGGGCATTAAAGGAGTAGATGTTGACAAAGTGGGAGACGGTATTTGCAAGGTTGGCATGGTGGGAGGAACAGCACTGGCTGGATGGGAAGGTGGAGGTATTGTTGCAGAAGACTGGTAAGGTTGTCCTGTAATAGCTGCATTCGAAGCACTCCCAATTGTGAGAGCTGTCTGCAAATATAATTGAAAGGTTAGTCATGATCAACTATAAGGAATTCAAACACCTTCCAATATAGAAAATAATAAGTATATAGAATCAGGGTGTTAAGCAATGTAGGCACAAGCACAGAAGTGCCTACATAAACAGTGTCATCCACTTCGAAAAAGAAAATTAAAAAATGAAAAAAATTTCTTAAAATATTCAGGACATTGCAAATGTTGGTGTTATAAATCAGAAGAGCGACACAAAACTTCATATATTTATTTAGTCTTTCTCAAAACTTCATATATTTACATTAATAGATTCGTTTCAGCCCAAGAATAATGCAAGTCGACCAAACCACCCCAACAACACTCCCCCCACCCCACAAGCGGGGAAAAAAAAAAGCACCAGGCCTGTATGACCACTATTATATAAGGGGACTTTTAGTGGGAAATAAAAAGAGATGCATCTATCTCAAGATTTGAAACAAATAAGAGGTTACGATAACCTAGGAAGCCCTTGTTAGTATTTCAGTTGTTCTTTTCTCGCATCCCTTCTCTCTCTCAAATAAAAGATAAAAAAATGAAAATGTTTGTCAAAATAAGAAGGGCTCCAAGTATATAGTCAGCACATTCCCGCTACAAAGTTCAGCACAATGACATCCTTATTTCGACCATTGTCTTAAAATTTGTTACAGCCATGTCTGCAGTGTGGTTCGGCCCCCAACCCACCAAAACACAAACCATCATGGATATTCACCGTGCCAATGTGATCAATTGCACAACATATGGGTTTACTGGGGTTATTCAATCACTTTAGATGAGAGGTTTCTAATCTCTCCTCAACCTTGGATGCCTCTTTTTTTAGGATCACTAGATCTAGGAATACACTGGAAAATTCATGGGCAAGAGAGATGACTTTTGGCACACCCAAAAAAAGGGTTTATTTATTTCTTTTTAATATATATATTTTTTAAACCCACCCTTTTTCTAGTTTATTTGACCAAAAAAAAAAACTGGTCTTTCCCTGTAGTTCGAGGAGAGCCCCACCTCCCTTTCTGTTAACCTCTAATCCAGGAATACATAGCCGAATTGGGCTACAGAGGCCATCTACATTGTAATTCTTTTCTACAGACCTTTCGCCTGCACATTTGAAATTCAGGACGAAAGTATCTAAAATTGAACACCATTGCGATAGGTTGCTAAGAAGAATACATACACTGAAGAAGTTCACAAATGAAGGATCGTCAGGAACATCTGTGGCATTGGAGGTCGTTGATGAAGATGGCTCTAGAGGACCGTCCATCACCGCCATAGTTGGGACTGCTTCCAGTTCCTCAAACTCACTGCAATGAGACATAATTGGCACAAAATTTATTGGCAAGTGATAAGAACCAAATATTTAAAATGTCACACATATAAATGATAGATTTAGTGAATCCCAGAAAATAAACAAAGACAATATTAAAGGGATAACTGAATCAATGGATGATGAATAAAAGTGGAATCCCAGATGTAATCTTTAGAACATCACTAACATGCACACATATTATTAGATAGAAAATTCAATCACCACAGGATAAAGCAGTTTTGATTGAAGTCCTTCAAGTGTATTTCACAATTCCAAATTACAATCCATGTACATACATAAGACAAAGATTCCTCCTTTTTAGGTTATTTTGATTGGGCTTGAGGTAGAATTTTGCAGGCCTTATTTCTAATCTAATATGCATTCCAAATGCAAATATCAACATTGACATAATTGGATTCCAAATCTTGAAGATTGATTTGCGATATCAAACATGATCTTTAAAAAAAAAAAAAAAAAAAGTCATAAAACTCAAGTCAATTCAACACAACGAACTGGTATCTTGAAATATGAAAAGGATTACAAAAGAAGAATAACAAGACTGCATTCTAAACCAGTTAACAAAAAATAAAATTATATGCTCAACTGCTCAAGCCAATTCAACTCAACAAACTAGTCGGCAACGTGAATCCTGTCTCATGTCACCAAACCATCCTAGAAGCCCTTGTCTTTTATTTATTCCTTAGTTCTTTTCCTTTTTTTTTTCTTTTTTTTTCTTTTTTTTAATAAGCAACAAATTTATTAGAGAAAACAAAGAGGACAAGAAGTCCTACTTACAAGAGAAGAAAGAAAGAGAACCAAAGAAAACAAAGAGAAGAAGAAACAACTTAATGATTACAAATAGCAACCCAATTACCCGTCAAAACAAATAGCGGAATACCCTTCAATTCTCTAGTAACCGACACCCACAAAGAAGTCAAAAAATAGATTTTATCCCACATACTTTCAACAGACAAATTTTTATCATCATCCAATCATTCCTCTCAAGCCAAATAACCCAAAAAGTTGCCAAGGCAAATCACTTCCAAACAATGGAAGCTCTTAATGAATACCCAAACACCTTAAAGTCAATCTTCATCAAAAGAGAAGCATGTTGAGGCGCAACCCAGCTCACATCACCAATCTAAAATAAATAACACCGTAACACCCTGACCATCGGACAATGCAAAAATAAATTATCAATGCTCTCTTCCTCAACACAACACATCACACACCACTGTGGAGAAATATACAAACCTGGCATTGTCTTTTAAAGAAAGTCATCAATATTGATTCTTCTATGAGCCACTAACCAAGCAAAAACCTGCACTTTAAGCTAGACTTTCGATTTCCAAATAAACTTTGTAGGACCAAAAAGAGGAATTGAAGAGTCATCACACAAAGCATCAAACAAGGATTTACAAGAAAAGGATCTGAAGAATGTAACACCCAACCTCTCCTATCAACAATCAAAGGGTTCAAATGAAAACCATCAAGAATAGCTAGAAAAGAAGAAAGCTCAACCATCTCCCTATCATTAAGATTTCTAAAGAAGTGAAAATCCCAAAAAATTGGAAAGGAAAAAGAAACCACAAAATTAGCAATTGGGGCATCATGGAGAAGAGAAAGATGAACCTCGGAAACAAAAAAGCAAAAGAATGCTCACCTCTAAAAACATCCTCCCAAATCCTAACTTTAACCCCATTTCCAACCGAGAGGAAACATAGCTCAAGAAGATGGGAAGAATTTAGGAAATACCTTTCCAAGGGCTACGAAAAATCACCCCCTACTCACTTTAACATCCCAAATATTATCTTGCAAACTATACTTACTCTTGATAACTTTGTGCTAAAGGAAATTAACTTCACGAGGAATTCTCCAAAGCCATTTTCCCAATAAAGCCAGATTCCTATTAATGATGTTACCTATAGCAAGCCCACCCTTAAGTTTAGAACGACACACAACCTCCCAGATAATCAAATGAAAAATTTTCCATTCACCCCAACCTTCCCACAAAAAATCTCTCATTAATTTCTCCATTTGGTTTGCCACCCTCACCAGCACCTTAAACAAAAACATAAAATAGATAGGAATACTGGACAAAACCGTCTGCACCAAAATCAATCTACTCCCATTAGACAACAAAAACTTCTTCCAAGATTCAACCCTACACCCTACCACACCTGCCAACCTCTTAACCTCATCTTCATAAACATTCACCCTTGCCAACTCACTCTTAGTCAAATTCACTCTCAACCTAGATAAGACCTCAAAAACTTGTGAAATCTTATTAAAATTTAATAAACACTCATCTATCATTAATCGAAAAAAATAAAGTATCGTCCGCAAGCTGAAGATGAGACACATGAATCCTATCACTTCCCACTCGAAAACCTTCCACTAACCCTACATCTCGAGCCCTATCAACCAACCCACCTAAAACATCAACCACTAGGGTGAACAAAAAAATGAGAAAGAGGATCACCTTGCCTAAGACCTGTAGACACTCTAAAACAATCTCTAGGTTTATTAAGAACCACCAACATATTAACCAAAGACAAACATCCAATTATCCACCTCTTCCATCTACTACCAAATACTTTGCTCTCCAAAACAAAATCAAGGAAACCCCAATCCACAAGATCATATGCTTTCTCAAAATCCACCTTAAACAATAAACCCTCTTTATTCTTTAGACCTATACTCATCAACCGCCACATTAGCTATAAGGACCACATCAAGAATCTGCCTACCTTCCACAAAAGCTCACTGAGAAGACGAGATAATATCACTAAGAGCTTCTTTTAACCTTCTTGATAGAACTTTACCCAAAATTTTATAAAGAGATCAAACTAATTGGCCTAAAATCTTTAATTTGTGTAGCACTCTCTTTCTTAGGGATGAGACAAATAAAAGTAGCATTAGTGTGTGAAGCGAAGTCCCACATCACCTAGGTATGAAAGTAATGTGCTGTATATAAGCGTGAAGGCACCCTCACCTCTTGAGCTAGCTTTTGGGGTTGAGTTCTACCTAAGACCGTGTAATATAGTGCACAAATTTACCACTCCTTTCTCATAGAACTCTCTAAACACATTCAAAAGATCTAACTTAATAACTCTTTAGTATCACTCTTTAATCTTAACATCCTCATTTTGACTACATTCGTTTTTTGAACACATCAATCATACCATAAAGCATAACTAGCCTCATGACATTTTATAAAATCTTCCCTCAACCTTTATAGAAACATTATGATCACACAAAACTCCAAAGGCACTTCTCTACTTTATTCGCTTCAATTCTATCAACATCCTTCTTGATCTACCTAGGCTTACAGATTTTTAAATCCAAAATAATGAGAATAGCCATTTTAAGGCATCTCTTAGACATTTAAGTTTCACTATGACTTGATTTCTACATCTACTTTTATTAAAATTATATTCCATGGACATTAAGATCTCAAAGGATCTTTGCATAATTATACTTAAAATTAACCCCTACGCAAAAAGATAAGGCTTAATTTCAATCCTTAATGTAATCCAATTATGGCATGAAATTCACTTCTCTTCTTTAGTTGTTCTTGCACCCCCTTTTTTAGGTCTTTAGGGGCATGGACTATAGATCTCAATGCATGTGCTTCCAGAGGAGTAGCCTTCCCCAACTCTAAAACCTACCCAACTCCAAAACAAACCCCTCTCATGCTTGTGCTCATTTAAAATCCTAGGACTTCGTGCATGAGACTTTGAGAGTGATGATACTCAACCACTTGAACCAAGGGCCTTTAACTACAAAACTCATTGCATGCATGCCAAAAAGGACAACCCCCCCTAACTTTAAAGCCACCACCTCTCATGCATATGCTCATCAGAACTTAATCCTGGAACTTCATGCATGAGAGTGATGTTACTCAACCACTTGACTTGGCCTTCCATTATTTGTTCTCACACTAGTTTTTTTTTTTTTTTTTTATTAAGTAATAATCTATTGAAAAAAAAGAACAGGACTAGAAAGCCCTTAACCATGTGAGGTATACAAAAGCCAAAAAGGAAAAAAGAATGAAAAAATAGAGAAGAAAAACAGAAATAATAGATTGCAATTTAAGGAAATCAACAAAAAGACGGAAAGATGCCCAGTTACCAAAAATATCTCGGCGTTTCCATGCAAAACCTTTACTAACAAAATTTCTCTTTAGTGTGTCCAAAGAAAGCTCAACTCGGTCATAAAATCTTTGATTCTTTCCCTTCAAATCGACCATAATATAGCATGAGGCACCATTTTTTCATACTAGTTACTAGCTTACTACCACATCATACATGAAATGCTTCATACTACCTTCCTAAAGGCCCTATTATATGCATTTTCTAAATCAATCAATAACACATTATGAATCTTTTTCTTCTCTCTAAACCTTCATCAACCACCAAAGTAAGAAAATAACTTCCATCATCGACTTTTCTAGCATAAAACCAAATTAGTATTTGAACTTAGTATTTTATGCTTTTTCTTTTACCCAACCACTCTCCAAAACTCTTCCTTGATAATAAATAAAGGATTTGGATTCATTTGGAAAACTTTTTTGAAAGAAAAAAAAAAAGGATATATATCATGGCTCATATAGATATTATTTCCTCAAAAGAGAAACATAAGATGGTTATCAAACGGGCCTACTACTCAACTCGGCTCAACTTGTTTATAGCCCTATTTACAGGCTTTCCTATTTTCATATTTTCTAAATCTTATTTCATTTTACTTTAGATATGCAATTATTTTTTTCTTTAAAAAAAAAAAAAAAAAAAAAAAAAAAAAAAAACAACTGTAATTTCTATCCTTTGTAAAATGACTCAATCATGCTACGGTTAAAATTCCATTGAATGATTTTCATTAAATAATTTGAGAAAATACCTCTTCCAAATTTCCTTAATGTAATCATCCTTGGTTAAAAGTATTTGATCTCACTTTTAACGCACTCAACATGATTCAAGTCCGCACATTTCCTTCCTCATCTTAGCAAGGTTTGCGTATATCTTTTTATCCATCCTATGTACCTTGCTCGGATTCATCACAATCCTAGAACTTGGCCCAAACATTGCCTTATGTCTTTCAAAGCTCTCCTCATTTTTGTGCATACATAAAGCTTTATAACATGTTCTCGCTGCTAACATTTGCTTGAATCTCTACATTCAGCTACCAAGTATCTTTATAGATGATACATTCCCCCAGATTCTCCAAGAATCTCTTTAGCTACTGTTTTAGTATACGGAGTACGTTATCCTATTCCACATAACTTTGGTTTTACCTAAATTCATTCTCATTTTCATCATATTATCTTAAAATAAAATTATTCTCTCCTTTCAAGTTCCACCACCTAGTTCTTGGGTGTTCGTTTCCCCAACTCTTTCACTTTTTAATCCTAATACAAACATTTAAATTCCATAGGCTAAAATGTACAAAATTGCCTTTTGAGAAAAATTGTAAATTTTGAATATGTGAAGCAAGTAGTGGTTAATGGTTGTTCAACCTACTATCTTAGTCCTCTTTATGAGTGTTGGAAACTAGGACTGGTGGACCTTTCTTAGGTCTATGGTTAAAACATCCCCTTCTATTCTTGGAATTCCAAAAGGTCTGGAATTTGTTCAATCGTCCTATGAAAATTACATCATTGAAACTATGGGTATGTACTATTTTCAAAAAGCAAAATAGGATATTTATAGCATGATGCCTTAATATACAAATTTCTTCCAATGACATCTCAAAATGTGTTTCAGCTCCACTAAGTCAATAGGTCCACTCAATCAACAAAATTGTGACATGTTTTGAATATTTGATGATTAGAAGCATGCCCATTCAAACAAAAAATCAATCATTTTTTTCCTATTTAAGTAAACCTACCAACCATTGTCTGCTTTCTGCCAGCTTATTCCACTTCTTTTCAAAGTAAAAAATCCCCACCTTTACCAAAGATTACATGGATCTACTTTGAATTCCCTCCAACTCATCTTAGAAGGGCGAGACTTTCCTGTTTACATTATAAGTTTATGACTAAAAAGTATTGATAAGTTAAAGCATCCAAATTCCTAGACACGGTGACTTAGCAAGAACAAAAATGCCAGAATACAATCAAATAGCATCCAACTTAATAAAGTATCCATAAGCTAACAAAAATAGCTAGAAGAAACACCACTCCATTCATTAAGAGCCCACTATCAATTCTATCAAACCAATCTCATTCCCTTCAACTCTATCAATTCATATGATAAAATTTCCAAGTGAAAATTTTTTTCTTCTGTGAAATTGAAGGGTGGCACTAATTTGACAAAAAATTAATTCGTGGAGCTTTGATATTATTATTTCTAAAGGTATGAAGAAAACTACTATTATATCAGCAATTCATGTTACAAATTTGAAGTTTCATAAAAGCCAGGAAAAGCTACATTCATGCACATGGCTTTGACTTGTTGCAGTTCCCTTTCTTGAGAATCATTTACCTTCAAGGCTTAAGGTGTAAGATGTGTCCTTCTTGAGCTCCCCACACTTTGAGGCCACGTTATGTAGGATCTAGGATCCAAATGTGACTTATGCATCCACATCAGGTGTTTGGTATGGTTTTTTAAAGTGCCAGATATTAAATATATTGGATTCATGTAACCCATATGGGGAATAATTATAACCCATGGGAGGTGGTGTTGTTTTATATTGTGGAAAACGATATCCATTTTAACAAGAAGTGCTTTGTGTAAAGATGTGGTCGCACAACATTTTTCCCCCAAAAAACCCTTTTCCCACCATTTCATAAAAAACTCATCATAGACCAAGGTTTCACATGCTCCCTATCCATTCCAAGGTTCATATCTGACCTAGTACAAAATAGCATATAAGGATTTCAAAGCCATTCCTAACCTTATATCTGACCTTGTAACAAAAGTGAGAATCAGATTACTCAGGGTACATGTTATCTGCTGGGAAAGTTTATCCTACCGAAGCCTACCCTATCTTGGTCTTGAGTCCAGCATGCCAAACATTGACTAAGGTGTGAAACTAGGGAAATTTAAGCTAAAATCCCTTCGGACAGGCCCTAAAGCTTAACCTTGAAATGTTATGAACTGGAAAGATTAAGAACCTCAATCAATCTGACTATCCACTTGCAGCCCTAAAAATTAGTTCACTGCCAAGTGCCAATCCTTAAAAAAATAAATAAATAAATAAAATAAAGAAGAAAAAGATATAAAAGAAGAAAAAGAAGAAAAAACTATTATACATCTAGAATGCATAATGGTCATACTTTTAAGAGATGAAGACTATCGTAAACCATTGCCCGCCTTCTCTTTTTGTATAACTCGTGTGTACAGGAGTCCTTTTGGACCCTTACTTTTTTATTGATATAATAGTATACTTTAACTGATTGGGAAAAAAAATACGCCAAGTCATAGAACATAAATGCAATATTTTAAAAATGTGAAAAGAATTTAATCTAATGATACGCAAACTTTCTAAAGACTAACGAATATGGGGAAATCAGTATGCCTTCTTGACTATGAAGAATTTGTACTAATCTTTCATCAATTGGAATGATCCAGTTATTACCTCTTGGCCGAAGCTACCTTTGACTTTGGAGGCACCTTGGAGTACGCATTAAGTATCCTGGACACACCAAAAACATGATAATGGAATTACTTATGTAATAAAGTAGTAGTGTGTATCAGTTTCTTCCATGACAACTTTGCTATGATCTACAAATTAGTGGCATGTATAAAAGGAAACGATAAAACATGCATAACAAAAATATCAACAGGCATGCTCCAAGAACCATTATAAACTAAACTACATATGGGTTTTCCTACAATTAAGGTACCACTAATAGATGAAATGACAAAAAAACTACCAACGACCACAACCATAATTAATTTTTGCAAGAATGACTGCAAGCATTATTTCTCAACATTTGCAATATTAACAACAAAAATACATAATAATTTGTGTTGGACAAAATAGAACTGTTTATCAGCATACATCCAAGTCAGGGTACCAGCAAACTCAATTGAGATTTAATTGGATTGACCTCTCAAAAGGTATCCTTTACACACCAACACAAGATGTTAGATGTTTATCTTGAAGCATGGCAGATGCCGATAAAAGTCTTATGTCTTTTCACATCTATAAAGTAACAAGACATAAGGATCTCTTTTGAGAGATAAAGGGCTTCAGTTATAAAGCATAAATATTTAGCTTCGATTATGAAGCTAAAAAGATTTCATGTGAAATTGTTGAAGACCAATGTTCAATAGCACAAATTGATCAAATTAAGAATGTTGTTTTTCACACTAACCACATTTGTTGGCATTTTATTCAATAGGAGCGATAGCATTTGCAACCATGGAGTGGTCTTATGTTGTTAAATAATGTAAAGACTTCCATGATTCTTGTTAGTGATCTTATTAGATTAGAACATGATAAGGTATTTTCATTTATAGTCATGCAGCACCATTCAATCCGAGAGCCATTTTCAAATATTAAAAGTACTTCAATATTGATGCTTGTAATCAATGTCGCCCAAGTGGGAGAATATAAGAATTTTTCCATGATATGGGCTTACATTGATAATAGATTAAGTCTTGGTCTGCGAAAAACCGGTTGGTTTTGTGACCTAAAATAGAGATGTCAGTTGTACACAATATAATGGACGCTATGTTACATGAACTCGAGTACAAGTGTCAAGTTCGCGTATGTGTCCAAGTGTCAGATTGGTCTATTTTTATAAGATTTTCCACTATTTTGGAGTATCTAGCTGGACTACCCTCCTTGTCCAAGTATCGGGTGTAGGTACTTTGAGGTGAAGCGAAGAGTCCTTATAACATAGAATGGACGTGATCATGAAGATGTTTTTGGTTCTTGCACACCTTAATAGCCTAGGATCATATTGTATAATGTGGAGGATTTTGTATAGGATTCTAGTTTCCTAATTAGAGTCTATGATGACTAGGTCAGTCCCTGTTAGGGTTCTAAATCTACATAAAGGCTAGATCTCCTCTCCTCTCCATACACATAAAAACTTTATTCTCATAAAGTCATTTGAGATTAATTGACAGCCTACCCCATTGACGGGCACCAAAATAGAGAAGCAAGGAGAGAAAGATTTACCTATGTTTTGATTGCGGATACCAAGTTTGCAATTTTGCGTTATTCTCCTCAAGACGCCTTCAATAGAAAGGTCACTATGAAAAACTGTGACTGTTTTGTTCTTCAAAATGTTACCATCTTTCACAGTAGAATCACTGTGATTTTTTGTAGACATAGCATAAATGAGAAAGTATCAAATTCAATAGTCGGTTTTTAAAAATCTGTTTTGCAACTGGCCCACAGAGGTCACTGGTCACCTGACACAACTTTGCATCAGATGCGCCTAATAACAGGCTTTGTATGTGACTGTGTGTGTGTGTGTGTCTAGAAAACCAAGATAAATGGTCTTTCCAATAACAAACCCTCTCTTATACAATAACTTGAGTAGTGAGCAAAGATTCATTATGTCCATTACAAATTCAAAAATAAAGATGTTAATAAGATTTGGATATCTATTGTGTTAATTAACAATGTGTTATTACACCAAGAAAGCTAAGCACTTAATAATCTGAATAAGCTTCAATTGTAGGCAAAAAAAAAAAAAAAAAAAAACAGAAAAAAGACTACCTGCTAAAGAGATTTGCAACCTCTTCGCATTCACGTGCATTGTAGAACCAAATACCATTTACTTCTTGGGCTGCATTTCGGTATAATAAATATGGAACCTGAACTTCATACTCAAAATCTCCCAATAGATTCTCCACCAAATTTTCTGCTTATAGCAACATACAATACCTCTTAATAAAACAAAATGATAAATATAAATGCATGTGTATATAAGAGGCATCACTGAACAGTGCATCAATTGATAGCAGAAATATCCAAGACTTAATTACATGATTCTAAATGGGATATAGTTTTCCATGATTCTAAATGGGATAGAGTTTTCCTTTTCTTTTATTTTTTGGAGTAGCGATGCATGGTAAGTGGTAACTTGCAAAAGCCATCCTAGTATGATGGTAAAGGCATCTGATGGTACTGCAGTTTGTTGGGCAATAATTACAGTTGGCCAAAAAGCTATAAAAAAATAAATAAATAAATAAATAAAAAGAAGAAGAAGAAGAAGAAGAAGAAGAATGCATGGGTACTTTGGTCGATTTTATATATATATTTGTTTTTGGTTGGTTACATATGAGGGTATTATAATACTTTAAACCGATATGATAGGATTTGAAGTGAAATTGTACAGATAAAACAGCCATTTATAGTATGGAAAAATATTTCATTTTGTGAAATTTCTTAATACTATTATCCGTCCTTATCAGCCAGCAAACAAAATTGGGAATTTGGGATCTTGTCAGTAGCTCAGATTTTAGTTAGGTACCAGAAAGCCAAAAACTAACTTTTAAGAAAAAAGTAACCTCCAATGTCAGAAACCAATGCATGATTCATTCCCCCATGAAACGTGATCATGATACTAAAATAAAATTAAACAGATTTACACCAAAAAAAAAAAATCAGCATTCATTGTTCCCTTGGTCATTTTTTCAATCATGATTTCCCCATAAAGTTTAGGTCTATACCAATCAAAACTAATACTATACAAGGTATAGAGTAATCTTGCCAAGATTTAAAAACAGCACAACTCATTGAACAAGAGTATTTCATCTTTTGACTTCTTGGGAGTTAATGGAATATAGTTTGAAAGAGTGGAGGAGAATATTTCTGGGAAGTAAGAAGAGATATTTAATCACTTCAAATACAAGGGTATTACAATCCACTTGATTTGAGGGACAATATATCAACACTTTGGTCATCTTAATTATAGAAAAGAATGACGACTTTTTTGTCATTTTAAGATAAGATCATTCTAATCTTTTTATTTCTTGAAAATGGATCAGGAACACAGGAATTTTTAGGATAAGTAAGCCTTGTTTTAGAAAAAGGGCAAGACATTAAAAAACTATCCTTTATTTTAGAAAATGAGGATAATTTGGTTTTTGATCCTAATATTAGTTGGGGCAATTTTGAAAAAGCTAATGTAAGGGTGAGTTAATTTGTGCTAGAAAGGACAAGGAGCTTTGTGTCATTTGATTTCTTAAGAATGGATGTGGATAAATGGAAGAAATCGTGGGTCATGAAGGTTCAAGCATATTTTGGTCAATTGGTAAATGAGGTTTGTTTTGCATTTAGTATGCTGCAGGTAGTGAACATTTGTTTAAGAAATTAAAAGTAAGGATATTTTTGTCCTTCTTAGATATTTCTAATGGGGGGCTAATTACCAAATTCCATAGAAAACAAATGAAAGCTTTACTTGGATCTTGGAAAATTTGAGGGTAAGGAAAAGGAAAATGCTAAAAGCATTTAAGAAAGGAACCCATTTTTAATGGCATTTACCTTCCCCTCCCCTCATCTTTCCAAGAACCTAATGAAGCCTTAGAATTCAAACACCTATTTCCCTTCCCAGAAAAGAACTGGTCTATCATTTTTCTTTCCCTTTTTCTTTTCTGATTATAATAAATATATATATATATATATATATATATATATAAAAGAACTGGTCTAACTTAATTGATACCTTTAGCTTGATTCCACATAATTGATAGTAGAATTCAATTTCCTGCGCCGATCAGGGCCCTACACTTATTATTTTTGAGGGAGGACCAACTTACTACAACAAGAATCAATTATTTTACCAGCCACGATATATTGCTGTGCCTATAGAATACAAATAAACAATATAGCTCATAATATCATCTTTGATACACGTGTTGGAGATTTATTAACTTGATGATACACATTTGGGAGACTTCCAATTTGATTGATAGTTTCTTTTTCTTGGGTTCACTAATCACAAATTGATAGGAAAATTTTCAACTAAAAGGGGGTTGCAAATTCAGAAGAGTTTAGAAGTAATATTTATCTGCCTTGAGTGTTTTTTGTATGAAACATAAGTGTTTTATATTAATCACACACACACACAAAAATAAAAAAAATAAAAAATAAATAAAAAAAAAGGAGCAAAGGCCAAGTATAGAGGGTGTATACAAAATGATTATCTTTACAAAGCAAAAGTATCTAAAAAGTCCAAAAAAGTGGGAATTCCTCCTATCTAACGGGCCGTTTGAGATAGCTTCAACTTGTGCTTTTAAAGCAGAAGTAAAAGAGAAGCACAAGTCCAGTAAAGTAGAAGCAGAAGTTAATTGTGTTTGGAAACTGGGACTCATTAGGGATTTATTTTTAGTGAGGAGTAACAAGGGGAAGGTTGGCATTTTTAATTTTCATTAAAGAAAAGCTACTTATGCTTTTCTTAAAAGCAAGTGGATAGGTGCTTCATCCAAAAAGTAACAAAAAGCAACTTCTTTACTTCTCTATTTTTATCCAAACAGGCTCAACTTGTGCTTTTGGGCACCAAAAGTAACTTTTGGTGATTATGCTTATCTAGCCAAACAAGCACAACAAGAGGAAGCCCAAAGAATTGAGTACAAAAAAATGCTCTTCCTTAATATGAATACTATTTAATTCATCATCTTAAAAAATCCTTCTATTCCTTTCCTTCCACAAGCACCACAGAAACCGTCCAAATGGTCTTGAAGTTCTTATTTGTGGTCTTGAACCACCACCCCTACAACAAATCCTTCACCGTCCTTCGCATCACCCAAATAGATTCCAAAGCTGCAAAAAAGTAGCCCTAAAGATCAACCCGCCACAGTAATTTTGATCTAGCCCAAAGATCCCAGCTCCTTGAGTGTTATGGGGCAGGTTTTTTTGGGTGGTGATTTGTCAACTTGTATTTCTTTGTTTCTTCTTTTGCCTTCTCTTTTATTTTTGCTTTAGAGAGACTTCTTGTCCTTCCTTGTAACTTTTCTGATAACGTTTTCTTTTCTCTAATAAACTTGTTCCTTATCAAAAAAGAATTCCCATAAACCATATCAGGTCACCACTCCAAAATACCAAAATTGATTAATGAATTGAGATGCATACAAAATAGCCAAAAAAAATATCCTGTCATGTGGTTCCCATGAATACAGTCCACAAAGGAGTCCTAATACAAGGCAGTTGCAATGAGTAAATACAAATTCTAGCTAAGTATTAAAGCAATTAAGAATATGCTTGCTCGTATCAGCCATCAATCAATCTTGATCAAGAAATGCGTAGAGCTGCAAATACCACAAGCATCCCTCAAACAAATTTCCCAGTTCAATTTCTTACAGCACATCACTTTAGATAAATAATATGCTTTCACAACCCATTTAGTACAGAGACGCTGGCTTAGGGTAGAGTTAACCGAGACAACATAATCAAACAACCGTAAAATCTAACTCCACATAACAAAACTCCACCTTTGCATTCATAATTTGCTTCTACGTTAGTTTTGTAATTGTTTCCCCCTCATTACTATTAAAACTTGCACAATTTGGTACAAGAAAGGAAATTATATAAATGCCACCTAAGAACAAGGTAAAAAGTACGTAGATCTTGTAATAAAGCACTAACCCGTATTGCGCCGATTCATCACAATAAACTGAAACCGAGGTTGCGTGTTCCTGAACAACAACATCCGAAAATCTTCACAAAATCACATAATTGAAAACTAACACTACACAAAATAGAATAAATTGCAAACCAAAAGTAATACTCCAAACATCAAAAACCGAAAAAATCCAAAATATCACCTCTTAACCACAAACAGAGATCCTTCGACGTCCTTGCGACTCTACAAATGAATCATCATATATAAAAACAATCAGCAGAAGAAAAAAAATATCCAAGAGCACGAGCATTTTCAGATCATATATTATAATGTATATATATAAATAAAATTGAATGTGTATCGAAGAATACCCATTGGCTGAGCTCGATGTTAAATTCGTAGAAGGTGACGTGAGCTGCAGTAATGAGAATCTCTTCGACAAAGGGGTCGATTCTCTGAAGAACGGTGAGATTGAGGAGTTTGGTGCTCTGTTGGTCCAGATTCGGCATCAATTTGCCGTTCTGAGACATCTTGACTCTATGCAACACAAACCCTAGCTATCGTGACTCCCCCCTGGACGAGCAGAAAGGGCTTTCTTCTATTTTGAGATAGAGAGGGAGAGAGGGAGAGACGACGAGTTGATAAATCGATCCTCAGTTCTTCAATCTTCACTGCGTATTTTTGAATCGAATGACCGAAATGACCTTCAACTACTAATAATACGTTAATTTTATGAGAAGCAACCAAATGAACGGCGTTCAATTTTTTTTTTTTAATTTTTTAAAAATCTCCTCCTTCCGTCTTGAAAAATAATTTGAAGTTTTGTTGCAAAGATTTTTATAAGTACACCAATCTCTGGATTTTCCTACCAGGATCGCATATGCGCAGTGCACCGTCTCACAAAACTAGTGCTTTTTTTTTCGCAACACTCACGAAACTCGTTTGTGTTGATAAAAACTAGTTTTAAATTTGTGCTATCCACTTCTTGTAACCAAAAGAAAAAACAAAAAAATTTCAAATTAATCTTAGAAAATAAATCCAGATTTCCGGTATAACCTTCAAACTAGCTTGCGCTTTCAAACTTTTTGCTTGTTTAATGAATGAATTAATCTCAAATAAATCAACTCAATTAAACTTATAACTTATTAGTAGGACTCGATCATCCGTCCTATCCACATTTGGTCAGTTACAAACCGCACTTTATGTACACCTCTTAAAGCAGCATTGTAATATCTAACTTTAACACCCCACCAACTATTGATTGAATGGATGAAATTAGCGAATAATTTTATCCATCTTAAGAGACTGGTCGAAACTCAATCATCAGCGAGAGTAAGTTTAGAATTCCTGTTAGCCTTCACTTTTGCAGCTAAGCTCAAATTTGTCATTGGAACCAGAATATTGGGTCGCTGCATTCAGACATATGAAACTGTATATGAATGGTTAATCAAATTAATCAAAAGCTTAACGTCAGAGGAACAAGGTTTACAAAATTTTTAACTTGTTCACTTGCACAATTAAACAAAATCTAGTAGATCCCTTTTATTAATTTTAACATAAATGACATACATCAGAGTTCTAGCAAGGCTTCCTGTGAAATAGGAATGGTTTTCTTTACCAAAGCTTAGAATATTAGCAAGGAGAAACCTACATAATTTCACTCTCAGCTTTTGATCTTGCTCATTCGGTTGCCTTGCCTTTGCGTCTGTTGCTACTGCCAGTCTCCAAAAGGTAACAAACCACAGAATCAACATCATCCCCGAATATGCTGTAAGCCTCAATCACCTGCACATAGCTGAACCCCATTGACAGCACCATCTGCATGCTGCTGCTAAGGACAGTATCCGGTAGACCATAGCCCCTTCCCACTTCCACCTTGGTTTCGCTCCCTGACGGTCCTGTTTTTCAAGTTCAAATTTTTGTCAACTATACAAGTTCTTTTATATATATATATATATATATATATATATATATATATATATAGACAATTGTCAGAGGTATTGTCTCCGAACACCAGTTTTGCACAAACTAGGAGAGGAAAACCAAACCTATGTGCATATTTTGAGACAAACTCCAGACAGCTTAAGGCCCCGTTTGTGTTTGTTTTTTCTAAAATCACTTTTAGCGAATTAGATCCACATATCTTTTTAGAGATATGTTGAAACCATGTCTTCATATTTCAAAATTTTCATACTAGAAGTGATTGTGGCAAAAGTTGGGGCTACCTAGCTTTTGCCATAACCACTAAAAGTATGAAAATTTTGCCGATCAGTCAATCACCTGTCAAATTGTCTAAAAGTCATTATCATCCCATCTCTTAAATCAAGATGAATTTTCAGCTGCAAAAGTGATTTTAAGTAAAGCTACTGCAAATGAGGCCTAAATCTATCTTCCTTGGTATTTTAAAAGCGAAAGAACATCATCACTTTCTTGTTTTTTTCTTTTTTTTTTTTTTTAATTTTTTTGAAGATGAGGATGCTAGGAGTGGGATTGAAACAGTCAACCTATATGAAAGAAGGATAAACTTACTTGCTCCAGATGATGATGGTTCAGCGCTAGAAGTAGAAGATTCTCGACGACCAAGTAGCTGTTTAAATTTGTCTTCAGCAAGATATTCTGCCCGAGAAGCTTCCATCACCATGCGTTCAATTTCCCTCTCAGTGAGCTCAAGATCTGAGTAAAACCGTCCCTCAGCTATAAGTGCCTGTCATTGGCAAACATGTGAACGAAAGTAGACTTCCGTTAGTAACAATGGAAGATAATGGTTCATGGAAGATAATTCGTACAGCATAACAATCAAGATATGGCATAACAACCAAGATACTTGCATTATCAATCTGCTGGTCTTGTTGAGCTTTAATAGCAGCCTTCACTTGATCCTTGTCTATGTTTGTCTGAGCAAAGCACAAAATCTTTGTTATTGATGAGTCATAACCAGATAAGAATGATGATGATGGGCTCAACAATAATTATAGTAGCAGTACTAACAGTGACAATAATGGTAAATGCATTTAACAATTTTTATAGTAGCAGCACTAACAATGATAATAATGCTAAATGCATTTAAGAATCAAGGCTCCGTTCCTTTTGGTATGCTATTAGATAAAATTCCAAGATTACTAAGCTACATAATAAGTTAAAAAACATGAGCTAAATGAAGTTGCCATTTCCTAAAAAAGGGCATATTAAACTATATAAAGAAAGCCAATTTCCATCACTATGAAAATCTGCAGAATTTCTATCAACAAAGAACCTATATTATTGTCCCGCAACAACAAAAGCACTCGAGAATTTTCCAATATGTTTTCCGGTACTGTTCCCAACACCAACGGAACCTAAGTGCCCACCACATAAATACTGGCCACTGTGCCAGTCCATCAGAAGCCATATCTTCTTGTAAAGCATGAAGAAGGGTCACTTAAAACCCCCAAAATTGGATAACTTAAAATCAGATGGCTCCATTAGATTTGCACAGAAGGCTTATTTGGAGGTTCTGTTTCCACTTATTTTACTGTGTTTTGGCCCAAAAAAAAAAAAGGAAAAAGAAAAGACGAACAGACTCTTAATTCCTAGTACACACACTACGCGGGCACAAAGGTTATCCACGTGCTTAGCTGAATGCTCTGAATATTTTATGATTCAGTCAAAGGCCTTTCAGCTTTAAACCTTTCCCTTACTTATAACTAATTGCAGGTGAAACTGGTACCCTTGTTAGTAAACCTGGAATTGTTGAGAGAAACCAACACTGAACAAAGAAGCCTGATACTGAAGAAAGTTAGGTTGGAAGGAGAAGGTAAGGATACTTAAATTTCAAAAGTGATTTCAAGAAATTAGCAGACTTGGAGGGAATTTCCTGGAGACAAAAATAAAAGGCTCTTTGGTTAAAACAAAGAGGCAAAAAACTAAGTTCTTCCGTAAGATAGTTAAGTCTAAAGAAAATGCTTTATATATGTCCCAAAAAAATTGTCCCAAAAGTGTCTCCCAAATGATGTGGCAGATGATCTAACCCTTCTCGTTTTTAGTGAATTCTATCTCCATAATAAATAAAAGGTTAGGATTTATTTGGGATGTCTTTTGGGGACAATTTTTTGGGATATATAGCATTACTTTAACTCTAATAAAGAGGACTAAAATTTAATTGATAAAGGAAGAGGAGGTGAGGAAGGATATTGTGTTTTTTTTTTAAAAAAAAAAATTGTCTGAAGAAAAGGTGGGTAGAAGACCTCTTTTTGATGGTTTGAATTGACTTCCATCAGGAATCATTCCAAGGAAGCTTTGGGTGGCCTTCTTTAGAAGAGGAGATTTTGGAGGCTTCCAAGAGTTTGCCCGGAGACAAGACACTCAACAACGCTTTTTTTTTTTTTCTTTTTTCATGAGGGAAATCATGTGTGATGATGTAGTGAAGATTTTTATAGAGCTTTTCAAAGAGGGGAGGTTTTAAACAAGTCTAAATGCCAATTTTATTTCATTGATTCCAAAAAAATGGAAGGCTTTGGATTTGAGAATGTAAACCTCTTAGCCTTGTGGGGAGTATTTATAAACTTATTGCTTAAATATTTGCTTCTAAAGTTAGTGGGGCGGTTGGAGCCATCATCTTTCCTCATCAAAATGCTTTTGATACTAGGCGGCAAACTTTTTATGTGATTCTCATTGCAAATGAATGTTTAGATTCAAGGTAAAAGTAGGCCAAAGGGTAATTTGTAAGTTGGATGTGGAGGAGGTCTATGATCATGTAAATTGAAATTTCCTCATGTATATTTGTTAGAAAAGATAGTTTAGGGAGAAATGGAGGAAATGGATGTTTGTGTATATTTCTTAGGCTTCTTCTTCAATTTTGTTCAATGGTTATACTAATGAAGTTTTAGGAGTTCTAGTGGCTTGAGACAAAGGGATCCACTTTTTCCACTTTTCAAGTGGTGGTATTTTCTAGGATCTTAAGATGATTAGATGAACAATAGATGGAGGTTTGCTGAAGAGTTTTGAGGTTGGCTCAAGTGGACAAAGGGGTGTTATTACACACCATTTATACGTCAATGACACTTATTTTTTTTCTTTTTTCTTTGTATTATGATGTGGATGAGCAAATTTGGGTTTTCAGAGCAATCCTTTTATCCTTTGAATTAGTTGCCACGTTAAAAAATAATTTAGGAAAAAACAATACAATTCCAATTGGATTTGATAGCAATGATAATGAGTTAGCTTAAAATCTTGGGTGCAAAGTAGGGTTCATTCCATCTTATTCGGGAATGCATCTTGGTTATTCTTGAATAAAATGAGAACAATGCTTTGTGGGTATAAAAAACTTTTAAGGTTTGAGTAGGGGCGTCTTTCCAAGGAAAAGAATTTGGCATCCTTGTGCTCTTCTAAAGTGGTCTTCTTTGTGTGGACAACTACTAGGAACAAGTGGTTGACTATTGATCATCTCATTTCTATATATTCGCATATTCCCAATAGGTGTTGTATGTGTAAGAATAGTGGTGAGACAGTGGATCATCTTCTACTACAATGTTCTTTAGCTACTGAGATTTGGGACCATCCTTTTGAGGTGCTAGGTGTTACTTGGGTGCTACCAAAAATGGTTAAGGAGTTGCTATGGGTTTAAAGGTTCAAGTCTTTGGCAATGAATTCTAAGACCATTAGAAAAGTTGCTCCCTTGTATCTTTTTAGGTGTTTGTGAAGGAGAGAAATAGAAGAATCATTTAAGATATTCAATCGAGTATTTGTAGTTTGAAGGATAGGCCCTTTTTGTACGCTTTTCCTTTGGGTTGATCAGAATTGGTTTGGAAACACAACTTTTTAGGAGTCTTTAAATTCTTGTGCTTTGTGAAGTTCTTCCCTTTTGTATACATCTTGTACAATTGGCCCTTAGCATTTTTGAGTATAACATAACCTTTCATTAAGGAAAAAAGAAAACAAAAAATGAAAATTATCTTTCTATGGGTGGAAGGGGTATTAATTAAAAGTACTCTTTAAAATGTTTCAACTTATAATTAGTCTCTTTTCAAAATTCCCAATTTAGTAGAAATGATATTGGAGAAGTTTGAGAGGAAATTTTTTGTAGGTCAAGCTAAGGGATGATTTCAAATTTCAATTGATCAAACGGAAGGCTATTTGTATGCCAAAGGACGTTGCCTCTTAAAATAATAAATCACTCCTTAGTGGGCAAATGGGCTTGGAAATTTTCCTTAGAAAAAAAAAAATTGTAGAGGAGAGTTCTAACTTGAAAGTATGGTGACAATGGGGATTGGGGAGCCAAAGGAGGAGAGAGGGAGCTATGGGCAATATTTCTACGGGTGGAAGGGTGACATTAATTAAAAGTACTCTCGAAAGCATTCCAATTTATTACTTATCTGTTTTCAAAATTTCATTTTAGTGGCAAAAAGATTGGAGAAAATTCAAAGGGATTTTTTGTAGGTTATGACAGGGGGTGATTTCAAATTTCATTTGGTGGATTGGAAGGCTATATGTATGCTGAAGGAGTTTGGTGGGTTAGCATTTATGCCTTGATTTGGAGGCTCGCCTTGGAAGAAGATAATTAGTGGAGAAGAGTGATAACTTGGCAGTATGGTGAATGAGGATTCGTGGACTAAGAATGTGAGGAAGTTATGGGATGGGTCTTTGGACGTTGTGCTGAGCTGAACATCTTCTATTCGCTGGGATGATGCCTAGATGGAAAAAAACAGCTTTTGACAATCAAAGCCCCAAAACTAATGACAGAACTCGTGCCCTAGCAAGATAGGGTGACACCAAAGCTTGAAGAATGAGAAAAGTTCAGAAGGAGAAGCTATTCCAGATGCACTTGTGCAAGTGTGAGGAGAGGAGACTGGGAATCATATTTTTATTACACTACAGAACTTTGGGCTTTCCTATTTGCGTTTAGTAGGCATTCATTGGGAATTGCCTAATTCATTGAGAAATATCATGTGGTTGGTGAATCACAGGTGGTTAAAGATAGCTGAAAGGAGATTATTCAGAGAATGATTCTATTTTGTCTCGTGCAGAGTATGGAGGGAAAAAAAATATTAGAGTTTTTGAAGAAGAGTAATCGATTAAAAAAATCAGTCCTTGGGTCAGCTTCTACTGTTGCAAATAAAGCTCTGTTTTTTTTTTCCTCCTTTCCTTTCCTTTCCTTCCCTTCCTTATATACTTCCAGAAAACTAGCCTAAGGCTTTTATCCTTTCAATGAATCATCTACTTGTCCAAAAAAAAGAAAAGCCACATAGACTCACCCCTTGAAGACAGCTAAATCCAAGTCCAGCACCAATTGTTAATCGACGTGGATCAACAAGCGAGTTGTAATGATTCCCGTGATGATAACTTAATCTTATTGGTGGTGTGTCAGTGTTATAGCTTCCATGAAAAATGTTGATAGGTTCTGCATTAATAAATCTCATTTAAATCTCGTTAGTGTAAAGGTAAGAAAAATGGTGCAAAAGGCAAATTCAATAGCTGATGACTCATCTTGAATAGAGCAGACCTGTGCCGTAGGAATAGATATGGATAGGACGATTATACATTTCAGCTAAGGCTTGGATCTCCACATTATTTCCATATACCTGCCACCCAAGATAAATAAAAAATTAAAAGAAAAACATATTTATTTACAATCACAATGGAGAAGACACAAGGAAGTGGGCAGTCAAGCACATGATGGGTCCAATTATTCAGTGGCTATCATAATCACTACCACTAAATAAACACGTACCGAATGGTAAAAACTGGTTAGCAGTATTTTTACTAATAAATAACTTACATTTACATTATCGTTAACAAACATTGCAGACAGAAAATTAGAGCATATAACAATACATAAAATTAGAGCATGACATTACATACCTTGTCTCTTCGTTTCCTCTTACAATAAGATGTGAAACCCTCTGTTATAAATTGAGAAAAGTGATCCCTCTCTTGCTCCTGATTTATATAAAACAAATAAGCATTACCCTTTACTTGGCTAAATAATAGACCTAAAGTATTGAAACTCTAATACAACAAGTCATTCAAGAACCTAAGAGTAATTGAAGGTCTAAAAACATGGCACATGCACAAAATAATAAGGGTCAACCCTAGATTTACAAAACTATACAGCACAGCAATTTAATATGTTTTGCAGCCAAATACAAAAAACAAGAAAAAGAAAACAAAACTGCCCACCCAAGTTACATGGAGTATGTACGGTCGTCGAGCACGGATACATCTTAAAATGTCAGATCTAATCAATCCCCAAAAAGTAGGATATGGGGGCACTTTAAAGTATCAACATGTAAAAATATATATATTCAGTATGTGGTTGGCAAGGTAAACATAATAGAGGGGCATATTGCAAACAATTTGAATATTATGTGATAATTGTAAAAATTAACAATATGGAGGGCTTTCCATAATTATAATTGACTTTTGGGTCATTTGAAATTAGAAAATATATATATATATATATATATATATATATATATATATATATATATAAAGGCGGTCTATTATTAGGTGTACCTTACGCAAAATTGCCTAAGGTGACCTGCTCGAGGCCAATTGCAAAATGAATTTTGAAAAATCGACCGTTAGATTAAATACATTTCTTATGTATGTCATGCATGCCAAAAATCACAGTGATCCAAATGTCAGTTTTCTTCGAAACTAACTGAAAAACTGGTGACATTTTGAAAAACAAATAAGTAAGTTTTTCATAGTGACAATTTTTAAAAACTAACCGTTAGATCTCTGTGATTGTCGGCATGCATGATATGTATAAGAAGGGTATCTAATCCAACGATTAGTTTTTCAAAGTAAATTTTTCAATTGGCCCCAGCAATTATAATAGACTCCCTGCAGGTATGTATGTATAAACATATACACCGAAACTCTTAAGCTTTCTTCTGAAACTAAAAAATGGAGATTGCAACCCAGGGACTGATGGCTCCTTTCAGCAGACGCTTATTCCTATTTCTTCTCCTCTTACTCTTCTTCCTCCTCCTCATCCTCTCTTGATTAAGCAATCTGGGAAATTTGGAACAATGCCATATCCCACTCGTATCTTGTATCCTGTACCCATATTCACATCGTATCATGTCATATTGACAGAGGTACCCCGTGGCAAAGTGGCAAATCCGCATAGTATAGCCTCTCGCATCCTAAAAATATTTTAAAGTTCTCTAGCAAAAATTGAAGTCTAAATTTCCTATAAGTTTTAAGTGATTAAAGAATTTAGGCGCAAATTATACAATGTAAGTACATGTGCTCTAATAAACATAAAATAAACCTTTCACATGCACAAATTGGTAGCTTGACTTGAGCTCGTTAAGAAATTGGGAGCTCAAGTTCTACTTGAGCTCATTTAATTTAGACAAGCTTAGCAAGCTCAAGCTCACTAACTCATTTAACCACTTTTCTTTTCTTTTCTTTTCTTTTTTCTTGTCCAACATGTCTAATATCTTCATTATTTCTTTGATTTTTTGCTTCTATACCCTTATAAAAGTATAATATTTAAAATGTAACACTTTTACATTTTAGAGTATATATTGTCCTATAAATTATATAAAATAAGAATTAAGCCACATATTCATTAAAATAAATAGTAGAATCATAAAAAAGTAACTACCCTATTAACGAGCCTACTAACTAGCATGTTCACGAGTTTGCTTATGAGCCCACCAACGAGCTCCTCACGAGCCCAAATGAGCCAAGTTTTGGGCTGCTCAAGCTCGGTGCTTTTATTAAATGAGCCTAAACTCCAAGCTTGAGCCTAACTCATTTAATAACAACTGAACTCGATCTGAACCCTTATCAAGCTGGCTCACGAGCATATCGGCTCATTTGCAGGCCTATATACAGATATAAACACATTAGTGAAAAACTAACAGATGATCGCTAAACACAATAAAATGATGCTTTGTAAATGTATGTACGAGGTACATTTATATAACTTCATTCTATAAATAGATCAAAATGCTTAAAAGGCTAAGCCCATGTTGCATCCGATTTTTCCATCTTAAATTAAATATTCCTTATTTTTATTATTTTCAAATGATTAAATAATTTCAGATTGAACAGAAAAGACCCGTAAACATATAAGTATATAACAGAGTAATGAGATATATCTTAAAAGATGAAGTATAAGATAGTTAAACCAATGATGTTCAAGATGCAAGTTGAACTTAGTACAGTAGCAAGATGCTCATACAGAAACTTGTACAGATTCATCATTATTTTTTTGTTGTCTGACTGCAATTTAAATGCACATTGTGAACTGGTAGAACCTACCTAGTAGAATGGTTGAATCTAAGGCATAAGAACGGAGATTCTGATATCCATGGACTAGGAAAAGTTCAGAAACACTTCTTGATACTTCAAGTTTTAAAGAGTAACATTGACGGACAGGAGTAAAGTTGAGGGGGAAAAAAATATTGACTAGACATTAATACACTTGCTGCATTTCATATTCTTGTACTTGATTTAAATTAAAAGGATAATTGTAGTATTCTATGATGTAAATAAAATGCTCTCATTTCTCACAAGAAATTGACAGAGAGCCGTGAGTGGCTTGGGAAGGAAGGGAAGAAAATTAGTGGTGCCGAATATAGCAATGGCAGCATTCTTTCATTCATTCCCTTCTCTCCCATTGTGCGTTCTCTCTCGCTCTCTACATGTACAAGTGTGTGTATGCTCACACCTATGTCTGTACAAATGGCCATATGCTTCCAAACAAATGTTGACACAGCCCTCTACTAGATCCTAAAATGAAAGGGTCCAAACTAACACTCTTTTTAAATGAAAGGTAACAGTATTATTCACAAAAGGGGCCAAAAGCCATGTATATAGGGTGCATAAAAACAAAAAGCCTTTACAAAGCACATGAATGAAGTTTTTTTTTTTTTTTTTTTTTAAAAAAAAAGAGGGGTATCCCTTATAGCCAAAACAGGTACACCCAAAGAACAGTCTTACTAAAAACTCTTCCTTAATTTGTATGCTATTTACTCTCTATCCTTAAAAATCCTCGTAATCCTCTCCTTCTATAAAACACAAAAGAAGATATAAAGGAGTTGCTTTCCAAATGATCTCATTGGTCCTAAATCATCAACAAACCCCCCCCCCCCCCCCCCAGGGGGGGGGGGGGGGGGGGGCGGACATTCCTTTACGTCCTTAGGCATAACCCAGGCAATACCCCAAGCCACAAAAAAGGATGCCCCAAAGATCAACCACCACAAGATAGTGTAGAATGATATGATCCACCGACTCACCACAAACCTTACAAAAACAACAGTTACAACACTGATTGGAGATTGAAAAAACTCCAGAGATAAGATGATTAATAGTTAAGCATTTGTTTCTACCAGCAATGCACCAAAAAAAGGAAACTTTGGAAAGGGCAGGATAACTCCAAATCCCCCTCCCCCCACGGAAAAATCCCTCATCCAAGAACCTCTTAACAAAGATTAGAAATCCTGTCTCTATACATTCTTTGCTATAAAACATATATATATATATATATAAAACCATAATTTACTCCCTTTTATTAAACATTATATGCTAAGTGATGCTATCATGATAGATGACAGTAAAAGTAAATGGTTTAATGCCTAGTTTTTTTCTCTTGATTGTTTTCTTGTGCAACTAAACATTACAACACAACAAAAGGAGACATAACACACACAACAGACAGCATGTTACTTAAACAGCCCAACAATAGAATATCCAAAATTGATACATCATTAATAACTACAGATACTGAAAATAACTTTAAATTTTAACCTAAAAATACTCCATCAAAAAAACAAGGGGAAATTACACTTTGCCCCTCCTAAACTATTGGCCGTTTTCACGTTGGCTCCCCGTGGTTTCGATTGCAGCAATCCCCCCCACCCAAAAAAAAAAACCTATTAGATTGTATCAAATTACCCCCTTCTAAGGGTTAGCCATTTGTTTATTTAACTAAAATATGACGTTAGACTTGTTATTATTTCATGCAGTATTTATCCTAAACTGCTAATGTGTCTATAAGTATATCGGGTGAAGTTTTATGATTTTTCTCAATACATTTTATTTATTATGAATTTTATTTACTGTACGGAAAAATTAATCCATAAGAATTAAAATATTTTGAGAAAAATCATAAAACTTCACCTATATACTTATAGACACATTAGCAGTTTAGGAAAAATACTGTATAAAAAAATAACGAGTCTAATATCATTTTTCAACAGATTAACAAATGGCTAACTGACAGAAGAGGGTAATTTGATACAATCTAATAGTTTAGGGGGCACATTGTCGCAATCGAAAACACATGAGGCCAACGTGAAAACTGCCAATAGTTCAAGGGGGCAAAGTGCAATTTCCCCTACAAACAAAATGATACTACTGATTGTCATTTCAGTAGGACTCATATACTCCAAAGATAAAACCAAATATAATGCTTCTGTTTCGGGAGAAAAATGTTATAATGCTATTTAACCATCTAAAAAAAATTATTTCATAGAATGAGTACACAGAGCCTACATGAGTTAAATTAGATCTTCCACACTCTAGAAACAATGTATATTTTAAAATGAACATTCATATAAGAAATAATCTTACCATATAATCTATGCACATTTGTCTGCTCAAATCATATGCTTCGGAGTCTCCATACACTTGATCTGCAACAGCACGAAAGAGGCAGTTCCCATCCTCCACCATTCGTTTGACTTCTAAGCCTTTTACCCGTCTGATATCAATCTCAAACTGGTGTTCCCTCTCCTAAAGTTGATGCAATATGCCAATTTAACAATAATGAATCAAATGTAAAACAAAGAAGATGCTAAATCACAAAATCAAGTTGGGGTTGACAGTTGACTTTCAAAAAGAAAATGAAACCTACTGCGCTTCATATCAAAGGAAGACAAAGTTGCATAAACAAATTTTCTCTAGGTAAAGTAATTAAAATACAACAATTAAAATACAACAGACCCAAAAAAAAAAAAAAAAAAAGGCATTGATCTTGGATGGACAGTAGTCAGAATCTTCAAACATTGCAGAAGCAATTGGGGCGCTATATTCATAATTCGAATTAGAGAATCAAAGCTGTGTCCGAAGTAAGGCTAAGTAAAAAAATCACCCTATCAAAGTAACTAACCGAAAAATGTAATAAGAATTTAAAAACTTTGCGACCTTGAGCGACCACCGTATTCTATTTACAAACTCGCTAACATTCTTCTAAGTTAGCACAAATAATCATCACATAAACACAATAAATAAATACATGTCACACTCATTTGATTATTTATACTAAAAGAACCATCAACTTACTGAATCATCATAGGAGGATACAAAACCTGAGTTCTGCTCATCAGCACTATTGTAACCCTCACTTTCACAGTGCGACCTGGGAGAAGAAGGCCTCGAACCAGACGGAGAAGTCCTAGTCGAGACAACAGGCCAGGCAACTGCTCTTCTAGATGATCCAATTCGCACAGGATTCGAACTGCCAGATACAAATCTCCTCGAATTCAAGTTCGCTGCTGCAGGCTTTGGAGGTGGGATAGGAGGAGGAGGGGGATGTGAACTCCCAGTAATCATTTCCGAAGAATCACCACTTGAGCCATCATTTTCAACCGCAAGTCTCTCTGAAATACTCAACCCACCTAACCCTTTCACCAATTCAGCTGAACCCACAACATCATCCTTACAAACTTTCTCAACATCAACAATTTCATCGCTCGCACTCTCATTCCAGTCACTGTGAAAGCTTTCCATCAAAAGATCATCACACTTTGGTGCCTTGTTGTCGCCACCTCCACAACACTCTGAAAGCTCATCCACAACAACCTGTTCCTGCCCCTCCTCTCCAATTTCCTCATCCTTCAAAGCCGAGAGAATCTGAGTATTAGCCTGGGACTCTGCCCGGGCCGAAGAAGAACTGGGCAAGGAAGAACGGGTAGGATTTGAAGAAGAAGCGCCCGCAGAACCTCGTTGAACCAAAATCCGAGTCATTGTTTACAAAGTTATATCTTCCTCAACTGAAAACCCTAGACCGTATCTCCCACCCAAATCCCAAACTTAGAGACCCAAAACTTTAACCATAGGTTTGTCACGCGTCCTGGCCTTCGGCGCACTCACACCAATCCCTCGGCTGAACGATTTCTTCCAGCCCAATACCTTCTGCTCCTCGCGAATCGATCTCTGCATTCCCCTAACAATTCTCATGAGACCCAGACCTCGAACTTTAAACAACAAAATCCTTTGAGTAGGAATTTACCCGAAAAGACTGAAAATTCACCTTCACCAGCTCAAGCTGCAATCAAAATTATTGATTTCTGTGAAGAAAAAAAAAAAAGATTAAGTCGTATGTCTTGTGTTGTGTTGGTTTCAACAAAGTATTGAAAGTTCAGGTAATAATGCCACATAATCTAATTAGGCTCAGTTATGTATAGATTTTTGTTTTCTTGACCGAATTATAATTCTGCCAAATGCTTAAAAATATCAAGATTCATAATTTTATTTTCCTTCCTTTTTCCTATATTTTCTCAGCAACCAAACAAAGCTTAAAAATACCATTTGGCTTGGTTTAGGATTTTTATAAAAAAAAAAAAATTCAAAAGCCAAAAGAATATAAAACGCAAGATTTAAAATTTCCTTTTATTTCCTTCAAATTTTCTCAGTAACCAAACAGAGGGTAAACCAACAAGAGAAGATCAAATCGAAGACCATAAAACGCCGGAAAAATCGATCACAGAGTAGGACTATCAAGAGCAGTACAAATTACGATGAATAAATAAGGGAATTTGAAAACCCTAGAGTTGATTCAGTACGAGTTAGAAGACACACCTGAGAAAACTCACGAGCGTCTGAGATCTGCAAAAGCTAAGAATAGAATAGATGCTCGTATCAGTTGGAGCAAGAAAGGGAATATTTCAAAAGACAATTTGCCTAGGGTTTTTGGAGGCGATAACTTAAGGGCGAAGGCGAGTATTTTAGAGAGAGAAAGTGCACGTAGAAAGAGAGAGAGAGAGAGTAGTCTAGAGAGAGATGAATTTAGGAGGAGAAACGGGAGGCTGCTTTTTAATGGTGGAGAGGGGAGAAGGCCATGTGACGTGGATTTTACTGAACGACGGCTCGTCGCCGATAAACGTACACGTGGCAAATTATGCTCGGTTGGTAGCACGTGTGTCCAACACGAGGGAAGACTTGAGGCACCATGCACACACTTTGCACTAGTCAGATAGATTCCTTCCTTCCTGTGAAGTAAAAGCACCGAAATTACGGTATTAACCTTGACTTTTGTGAAATTACCAAACCTAGTCTAGAGTTTACTTCAGTTTGCTATGGCAAGTTGGACGTACACAAACAGCCTCAGTGAGTTTGGATTGGTGTGCTTAAATTTAGTCGGTTGGATTAAATTTTTCTAAAATTATTTTTAATTATTTATTTTTTAATATAATTTTTAAAAATTATATTAAAATATATCTTCATATACTAAAATTTTCATATTATAAATAATTGTGATAAAAATTATAAGTTTATAACCTCTTAATTTTTGTTACAATTACTTTTAGTATCAAAATTTTACTATTCATTCTATCATATTTCAAGTTGTCCAAAAGTGATTATCGTCATACCTTTTAGGGATTCGTTTGCGTTAGCTTATGCTAAAATTACTTTTCGAGAACTATTTCTTTACACATTTCTTTTAAATTATATTTAAATTATGTCTTCACATATCAACATTTTCATTTTAAAAGTGATTGTAGTAAAAGTTGGGGCCTCCTAACTTTTGCCACAATCACTATTAGTATGAAAATTTTGTCATGCATCATATTATCCCTCAAGTTGTTCAAAAGTGATTATCATTCCCCTCTTAGATCAAGTAAAATTTTTAAGCTCCAAAAGTGATTCTAGGAAAAGCTAATGCAAATGACCCCTATAGATCAAGTGGAATTTTAAACTTTAAAAGTGATTTTGAAAAAAATTACTCTGTAATACAAACAGGTTGGCTCTCACTTGTTTGGGTACCTAACGCTGTGTGATATTCTTTAAAATGAAAAATGATCGATATATTTAAATAATGTGTTATTACCTTCGTATTTTAACAAATTCAAGCATAAAAAAAAAATTAAAAAAAAAGGGAAAAATTATCCAAATCCCCCTATAATTTAGGTTATGTACCATGAGATCCAACACCCTCTAAGATTTACTGTGAGATTCTTTCAGGATATTTCAAAATCAACTTGTTTTTATATTGACATTTTTTCTCATATTTGATAAGACTATATTTATCGTGGTTTTCTTTTAGAGTTTGTAACTATATAGGACTCTTTATGAAAAAAAAAAATTAGATTATTGAACTCTTTGTGGAAATTTTTAAAATTACATTCATTTGAAATTTTGAATTATTAGTCTCCTTTCTATATTTATTCTCAAAGAGCCCATTAAAAGTGAATAGCATTATTGGACTTTTTTTTATATTTATTAATAATCAAATTATATGCATAGAATATAATTTATATAAATTAACCTGTTTAAAGATGTATGGCAATATATGCATCCAACACATGTATACGGGTTAGGTAAATTTACTTGTTTGAAAATCAAATTTGATGCATACAATACAGTTATGGTAAATTTATATACGATAAACTATGCATCATTTACGTGTATATGAGTTAGGTAAATTTACTTATATGAAATTCAAATTAGATTAATACAATATATAAATTTACCTGTATGAAAATATGTGGCAATTAATGCATTATTTTTTTGGTAAAAACTAATTTTGAAAAAAATTCAAATTAAATTAGGATGTATAAATGAGAGCAAATTCGTTTTAAACTATATAATTTATCTATTTCATAAATCAAATTTTTTATAGGAGGTTTTGGATATACAACCTATATACTGGGATCCTTGGTTAAATACCCTAAAAAAAATTTTAAAAATGGATTCAAAGTCCCAATCTGGTTGGGGTGGCTATTCGAGATGTAATTGTAAGTGTGACCAAACGGCTTCCAATCTGTCCATTATTGATAGGTATCAGTCAGGAATGTGCTGTTGTTCAGGTGAATGAAAAATGAAGTGAATGTTGATTGGATGAATGAATACAAAGTCTTGTCAGTAGCACCACTCGCTGATAGCCCTTTCAATTTTATTCTCTTTTGATACAGTGGAGAGCAAGTGGAGAGGCAAACCTTGGTTTTATTTTATTTTTTTGAAGAAATGGTTTTAATTATTTCATAGGCTACCTCAACTAAATAATACTACTGCCTCAATGATGGCACATGTACAACAATATCAACTTACCCATCTTTCCATCTATCTATACACTCCATGTGGATGTGAGAAATGAGCTCTATTTTTTTTTAATTTTTTTCTTTTAAAGTTTTTTTTTTTTTTTTTTTATGGACCGATTACCATAAGTTCTTTTTATAAGTTTTATTTACCTAAAAGTTTTTTCATCTTTTTTATTTTACCCAAAAGTTTTTTGTATTTATTTTCAAAGTTGAGGCAGGATTCGAATAAGAAGGTTATTCCCTTCGATTGATTGAGATCCTTGGCATCAGATGCTAGTGCGTTGCTAGCTTTTTCTTTGTCTTTTACTATGAAGTTTGCTTTCTCATACCATATCATGAGGCAATGAAATTGTGTAGCTAGCGTAGTTCCTTCGATCAAATAACCTACTGTCCCACTCTCGATCTAACTCTTAAAACAAAGAAGACAACCCTTGTCTCATTACGAGCAAATTTCGGTAAATAGTACTTCTAAATCATACACAATATATATAAATCCTTGGCATCAGATGCTAGTACTTTGCTAGCTTTTTCTTTGTCTTTTACTATGAAGTTTGACTTCTCATACCATATCATGAGGCAATGAAATTGTGAAGCTAGCGTAGTTCCTTCGATCAAATATCCTACTGTCCCACTCTCGATCTAACTCTTAAAACAAAGATGACAAGATAAACAAATGATCTCACAAATACTTAACAACAATAGCTCAGATTTGTTCTCAAAGAGAAGTAATGAATTAAGAGAGTTTGAGAGTAATAGCTTCAACAAATGATGATGAATAGTGTAGGTACATCATAAATGAGACCCAAGCCACTATATATAGAGAACTAGGGCCAAAATGGCCGTTTGAAATCTTTAGAGTCTGATTGGAGAAGATTAAGGTGGTTGGGGCTCATTTAATGCTTGATTAGTCATAAAGAGAAAGAGCCGTTTTGAAGTTGCAGAACCATTAGTCGACTAGGACAAGGTGGTTAGTCGACTAACAAGTCATTTTTCAAAAGATTTTGCCTTCACGGGCTCGGTTAGTCGACTAGCTAAGCTAAAACAAGTTTGAACATTTTCTGGGTTTATTAGTCGACTAGGAACGAGGGTGTTAGTCGACTAGCAACTTAAAATCACTTTGGGAAATTTTCCCCAGGATCAATTAGTCGACTAGCAAGAGGTCATTAGTCGACTAGGAACTTTGCAACAAAACAGGGCCTCTGGACCTTTTATTAGTCGACTAGGAAACTATTAGTCGACTAGACCAGGGTGCTTAGTCGACTAACTTAGAATTTCTCAAAACACTGCCTCTGGACTTCACACTTAGTTGACTAGGACTAAAGGGTTAGTCGACTAGGGAAGTTGCAATGTCAATATTTTGAAATTCTTAAGTCAAAATCGACATAAAACACTTGGGCAAGTTAATTAAGTGTTCCAAAATATTTTTGGCCAATTTGAAAACATTTTCAAGCATGAATGCTAATGCACAAAGAGATGGAAATAGTTTTCTCTTGGGCTATGCAACATTGAGCATGAGAGAGACCTTACAAAGAGTTCCTAGTCACAAGGAGAGCAACTTGACTTCAAAAGGTCTTCAAAAGCTTGAGCAAGTCTTCATGAATGAATGATGTGCGCATAGAATTTTCTTGATGAATGTTGATGAGAGCTCCAATAAGATGTAACTTTGAATCTATGGAGACACAACACTTAACAACTTGTTAAATAAAATGTATGGTTTAGTTATCATCAAAATAAGGTCAATGACCTTA
>JAESVK010000622.1:1464798-1479967 GCA_017140935.1 Hamamelis virginiana
AAAAAAAAAAAAAAAAAAACATACATATTTTATTTCTGCATACATCCATCCTGGGACACCATGTTACTCAAAAAAACTTAAAGTTACCCAAAAAAACAGATATAAATAACTTCCACTAGTATTTGATTTTAGAGAGAAACACAACTAGATTTCAACGCTTGCATCGTCATCCGAGTCGGTGGCTGAGATCCATCCATTACCATACCCATCCCTAGCTGAATCACTGTCATCAGAGTCTGATGTATCAGACCATGCAGCTTCAAGCACATCAATAAGAAGTCGACGAACTTCTTTGTACATATTGGTGCAATCTTCAGTCCTCTTTATCATTTGCATCCTTGTCAATATTTGTTGTTTAACTGCTGCATTCCTGTCATATTCCGATTGGGCCAACTTTCCTTCTAGTTCCTTAATTTTAGCATGCATTTCTTCTTTCTCCTGCATTCAATTATAAATATATGATATACATATATAAAATAATCATTGTATAATATGTCCGAAATTGGAAAACCAATTTACTCAACTAAGAAATACTAATATAAGCATGTATACTCACTTTATCATCTCCAACCTTTTGCCTCTTTTGACTGTGAGTCGGACTAGATTCCGGAGTTGATGCCATTTTATGTCTAAAATATTTTTTTTACTTTCAATTAATTAACTTGCATGAGCAGCTAAGGCAGCCACTGGTTCTATATTTATAGTGGAAAATTGAAGGGTCTTATTTACTACAAGTGGGTATTAGTCATTTTGGCAAGTAAATTTGCATTTACGTTGCATCAATTTTGAAATCATTTTTGAACTACCATTTTATTTACTACACTTCAGTGGCTTAAGTCAAGTACCATATCTGTACAAAATTTTATATGCATTAAGTCATTTCGGCAATTGTCTTTTTGCTTGTACTACTTCATTTACTTCATATCAACATGGCTGCCTATATATGCACATATGGCTGTCAACTACAATTTTTCCATGGGGAACAACAATTTCTTAAAGAGGAACTTAATGTCATTCACCCACCCACTTGAAGTAGCTGACCAACCACATTCGTCAATTACCTTATTTTCCTTCAACTGTATTCAATTTGTCTTAAATTAACAACAATTTATTGTGATAGAAAATAATAAAAAATTGGCATTTATATTTTACAAAAAATTGTCTTTTTCTTTATAAACTACCATAAATGAAGGTGGATCTGCCATTTTCTATTTTTTATATTTTGAATTTTTTTATAATTAAATTCATATGATCATTATAGCTTAGTAGCTTTTTAAATGTAAATCTGACTTGAATTCGAGTACAAGATCTCACAACATAAGGGTTTAAGGCAAATCTCAATCATTACATAATGCATCTAAGATTTTACATAGAACCATTGTCTAGATTTCAGTACTTGTTTAATCCGTCTACTCTCGTTTTTCCAAACTTAATTTCTGCATTCGGTTTAATATCTCATCACAGAAATTAACCATCCATTTAGAGGCGAATCGTTCCATTTCTAGTATATGCTGGACCTCTTCCAAGGTTGCTTTTACACTAGATGAAGCTCTATTTCGATCGGACATACGTTCTCCACTAGTATTTTATTGTTGCTCCTCTTGTTCCGGTAGCCACTTCATGAATCCACCCGCGTGTGTGATCATATATCTGCGAACATAATATGGCACGACAATGCCACGACAAATTTTCAATTTAAAAATAGTTTATAAGGAAATGTGCATACCCATAAACTCACTTTTGCCGGTGGACATATCCAAAAACGCTGACCAGCATTTATGCCTTTTTTTGCTGTCAGTACACAACATTGACCACTCCCACAAGGACACATGTGCAGTTCGTCCAACCATAGGAAGTAATCGCATGAGATTGGCCTTGATTTATCCGTTTTATTGGACTACAGTAAGCAAAATTAATTTTCCATTTAAATTTATATATAATTGTATCCAAAAAAAAGTCAGAAGTGGCAGGATGTATTACCCAGAAAGGGCATCGATAGAATTCAAGTCGAGGATTTTTTTGAGTGTATGACATGTTTTTCACGCAAGGCCCGCGGCCACACCGACACATTACACCCACCATAGTTATAGCAAACAATACTTCACTATTGCAAAATAGAATATTCTAAATATTGATAATAACAATTTATCCTCATGTACACATAAATAATATATATATTTTATGAGATTTGAATATTGTCAACAATAGATTCGTATAATTGCATTCATATGCCTACAATTGTCACTCTCAGTCACATGCGCAACAGTGAAGGAATAGAAGATTTCTATTTATACCTGATACATTCACAATTGAAGAAAATGTCATATATTGATTAGTAGCAATATATGATGGATCGTAAAACTTACTCCCCTGGAGATTTGTTTCGAAGCTGCGGTCGAGTTTGGTTTATAGACGATGACTTTCGATACTCTCTAAATCCAAGAGAGAGGCAAAGCGAATACATCATGAGGAAAATGCGAGAGGAGTGGGATTATCGAGTTCATGAGGCTGAAAATTTGGTACGTGACCTACGTCATTGGGAGGCTCCTATTCCACGTCGACGTGCTATAACTTTGCCACGTGGTGATTTCACCGAACTTCGAAGAGCGCTAAATATAATACGTGAAGAGAACAACCGGATGGCAGCCCGGCGATACAAGTACTACTACTTGAAAACAGCAAAGGATAATGCCGCTCAATCTGGACGTGAGTTAAAGGATGAGTACATTACTAGAATCTTGTCATTTTCTGAATGCCTATAAAGGAAAATAAGGTAATTAACGAATATGGTAGGTCAGTTACTTCAAGTGGGTGGGTGGATGACATTGAGTTCATCTTTAAGAAATTGTTGTTCCCCAAGGAAAAATTGTAGTTGACAGCCATATATGCATATATAGGCAGCCATGATGATATGAAGTAAATGAAGTAGTACAAGCAAATTTCTCTACTGAAATGACTTATTGCATATAAGATTTTGTACAGATATGGTACCCGACTTAATGTGAATTGTAGTAAATAAAATGGTAGTTCAAAATTAAAGTAACTTAAATGCAAATCTACTTGCCGAAATGACTAATACCCACTCATAGTAAATAAGACCCTTCAGTTTTCCATTATAAATATAGAACCATTGTCCCTAGCTGCTCATGTTAGTTTTTAGTTTTTTTTTTTTTTTTTTTTTTTTTACAATGTAAATGATGAATGGTTTAAATGGTATTGAATTTGCATTTTTTTGTTGTATATTGCTACATGTTGATTTTATTGAATATATGCATAACAATTAAAATGGCAGCCACAGATAGATTTAAAAAAAATAAAAGATGAAGGAATGCGACTGGTTCCAAAAATTGATTTTAATAGACTTAAAAAAAGGTAGCCACTGGTTAAAGTATAGCGGTTGGGCCAGCCACTGGTTGAAATAATGTGGCTGGTTCCAATTTGGCATATATATGCATTCGGGTTGTATAGAGAAATGACACGTGGTGGAGAATTGAGAAAATTGATTTTCTTTTATAAAATGGCCAGTCACTAATTGAAGGATCGTGGTTGGCACAACCACTGCTTGTAGGATTGTGGCTGATGTTATTAGTGTGCATAAAAAATAAAAGTTGACAAGTGTTGGAAAGTAATTGGTTTATAAATTAATTAAGTTGACAAGTGTTGGAAAGTAATTGGTTTACAAATTAATTATGTATTTAAATGGCTAGCCACAACTGAAGTTAACTTTTTGTTTCCACCACGCGCGTAGCTGACATGAGGCAGAATGATGTCGGCGAGTCTCGTGGTAAGCACCGTTTGATTTTCTTGGCATGGGGATTGGTGGCGTCGCTTAGTGAGCGAGTCGCTCACCGTTTGATTTTCTTGGCATGGGCATGGGGATTGATGACTTTTTGCGGCTTTTTGAGTTTTTTTAGCAGCAATTTTTTAGGCTTTGGTGGTTCAAAAGGGGGCATTTTGGTTAACGCTATGTATGTATTGAAATCTTATGGTGTCTTTGGTCTGGGATGTGTTCTTAGGCTCTTTTGGGGTCGTTGTTTCTTGTGGGGGCTATAGGTTTTGGGTAATTATTTTTATTTTAATAAGATTTTGTTCTCCTTGCTGATAAAAAAATTGGTAGGGTTCGAAAAAAATCTCACTCATCTCAAACTAATAAAACTACTGTATTTGGCTAAGTTGATTTGTCAGTGTTCTTTTTCTTTTGGAAACCAAGGCGACATAAATATTAAGTAATGTTCCAAACTCTCCCCGACAACTTATCTTAATTTCTTTTTTTGATCTCTGTTTTTCTCGGATCTACAAAAACTGTTAGGTAATGTTATAATCACTCTTTGCCGGGTCTTTGCTTTGATGCTGAGATGCTTACATTCATGTGATGGTATAAGCGGAACATAAAATTTCATCTCTCATGTCTTGATTTCAAGAATACGCTACATTCATGTGATGGTACAAGTGAAACATAAAATTTCATCTCTCATGTATGTTTCTTTTCCCTCTTCTTCAAGGTTTTGCATTGTGGTTTTTTTTTTTTTTTTCCATATCATGGTTATTGATTTGTGCAATGTTTTATCTATATTTGGTTCTTTATTTTGAGTTAGGTACTATCAAAAACATTAAATCCTATTTTTATTTGCATGGCTCAACAAATATATTAATTTTTTTATATATATTCCCCCTCCTCTGCCCCCTCTCTTTCTCTCTATGTTTCAGGCATTCATGTCCAAAGTTAAAAATGTGTTGTGTTTTCTCTGTGTTGCTTAAAAATGGCTAGAACCTATGATTTTTGTTTTGTTGACTCCTTTTTGCTGGTCAGTTCGTCGTAAGATTATGATTTTTGGGTATGGCTTGGTTTTGAGAATATTTAAAGGAAAAAAAACCATGATTGAATCCTCAATGTGTTTGGTTGGGTTCATATGGAACGTTAATAATCTGGCATTTATGCCTTTTTCTTTTCCTTAATTTCTAAGAGAAATCTATTTCTGTATTTGGGCATCTAGCTTTAGACATCAACTATATTATGTTTATATTCTAAAGGACTATAAACATAACTTTATGCCTTTATGCTTAGCTCTCTCTCTCTCTCTCTCTTTCACACACACGCGCGAGCACGCACGCGCGCACACACACACACACACACACACACACACACAGATTTGCACAAACTGTAGATTATTTTTTTAAGCCTCTACTTTTTCTTTTTTCTTTTTTTACTTCTTTGCTTTTTCTTGCCGAGGAAGAGAGCTTAATTCCTTTATTGAAGATATGTATCAGAACAAGGAAGACTAGGTTGATTTATATCTTTTTGCTCATATAGTCATACTTTGATTTTGTTAACTTTTACCTCCCTATTTAATTTGTTATTTATGTATACAGTCTAAAAAGAAAGTGAATTCTTGATCTTTAAAACTCGCATATCAATGAGTATCTAAGTTGTGGGTGACCTCCAGTAGACTAATTTTTTTTTTGCAAATATTGGAAATGTAGAAGTGAGATCGACTGCACACATATTTTTAATTTAAGTGAGATTCATTTTGCTTTTCAAATGAGTTTGTAACTTGATCTTTAAAAGGTTGTGCTTTGAGAATCTGAATGTATATACTTCCCTATTTTTAGGGGTTTAATCCATTTATATTTATTGAGTTCATCTTAGTATTATTGGAGTTATTGCTCAATATCAAATTCCTTATTTTTAGGGGTTTAACCCATTGTTTGTGATGATATGCATACTAGAGATGATCTTCCGAGGTATTTAATTTATGTCAATTGTGGCTTTTTCCCTTACCACTCATCTCTTTTCTTGGCAACCAAATGCAGCATCTTCTTAAAAGCAAAAAGATTTATCTTGAGTTATTTTATAAATTGTTGACATAAATCTCTTTGTTTTAAGCCAAGATTGTTTGGACTGCCTAAGGACATTTTATTTTTATTTTTATAAATTCTTAGTTATGTGTGGCTTCACCCTACCTGTTGGTCTCATCAATATCACAAGCTTTTCAAAAGCAAAGAGATAAATCTTACAATGTTGCTAAGATGGCTTAACTTAATTACAGCTAGACAAGCCTTAGTTTGTGTGTCATGAACTTGATGCGTACAATGGGACTAAAAGAACCACACGACCTGCCACAAACAATTTCAATTAAATTTCAATCACAATCAAAATACTTTTGGTTGAGTTGTAATGAAAGGTCAGATTTTAACGATTCATAAAATGGTCTTGAGATTTTGTTGAGTCATAACCACTAATCAATAATTTTTCAATAAAATAAATCTCTTAGGGGGTTCAATCAAATGTTAAGTGCCACTAATCCTGTTTGTGTTAAAACTTTTCAAAATTTTTCTTATTAAGTAGGTGCTCAATAGGAACTTGCCCTTTTCATTTATGTCTCCAACAATCGTATTGATGAGATTACTCATGTCTACAGTGGCTTGATCTGTTCCTATTTGAATTTCTCTATGCTTCATTTTAAGCAATTTTTTTTTTTATTTTTTATAGTTTTGTTTTGTTTTTGTTTTTTTTTTTCCTTCTATAGACATCTTAATTCTAATAGTAATGTTAGGAAATTTGTTAGTCATGTTTATAATTATTTGGATAAACATCCAGGGCATAGGAATATTAGTAAAACTAAAATTTGGTAAAGATCACTTTAAGCATTGCTATGAAATGAGGCTACATCAAGATAGTTATAATCCAAGACCTCTCCTCACAAGAAAGAGAGAGAGGTGGCAGCAAGTTAAGAGCCTGTATCAAATAAGAGGGCAAACGAATAAGTAATTTTTTGGTACTATTGCTGAAATTTGGTAAAGATCTATTCTCCCCTTAATTCACTCTATTTACTTCTTTCTAATTGGTTGATGGTATATTTTATTTTATTTTATAAGAATCTCATATATAATGCATGCCATATAATTAATATTATAGGTTGCCACAATCTCATATATTGCCATATTTAAAATCAGAATCATATAAAATATTTAAAACCAACTGTGCCATATTTAATTTAGGTTGCCATAATCACTCTTCTCTTATCTCTCCACGCAGCAGACCAACCCCCCTTCCCCCCCCCCTCTCTCTCTCTCTCTCATATTTTTTTAGTTTATATCTCTACTTCTAGGTATGTTTTTCTTCTATCTAACAACTTCTCTTTATTTTGATTATTTTTACTTCTAAGTCCATACTTACAATGTTTATAACAAAGATATGTTATTTCATTTTGATTATATTATTATGTATGGCTTATTTAAAAATTTGTATTTTTTTTTTCTAGATATATGGCAAATATTGCGGGCAAGCAATTGGTGAAGGGTAGAATTAGTTGTGCGTTATTTCATAGGATTCTTTTATCACATTAATATTTAATGAATATTTTTTAATTTCTTAAATTTTTATGCATGCTAAAATGAATTTGATTTTTATGTATCGTATTTCGATAAAAAGTAAACATTATTTTCTTTCCAATTTATTACCATGCTAATTAATTTACTGTTCATAATTCTATTTATGGTTGTCGCGCATCGCGCGGGTCAATACTAGTATATATATATAAGGAATGCTATTATTAGGTACACCTGATGCATCTTGAATCGGATGACCTCAATTAGAAAATGTTGGAGATCATATTTTGAAAATCCGATCAGAAATCTAACCATTGGATTAGATACTCCTCTTATGATTATCATATTTGCCAAAAATCACAATGATACATCAATCAATTTTTGAAAAATGTCACTTTGAAAAATTAAGACTTTTTTGTTCTGTAAAATATCACAATTTTTTCATAGTAGATTATTTCATAAACCAACCATTGAATCACTGCGATTTTTAACAAATATGACAAACACAAGAAGAGTATATAATCCAATGGTCGGATTTTCAAAATATAATATGCAATTTGTTCTAAATGAGGTCACCTGATAATAGGCTTTAGGCTTGGGGTAAGGAGGCGAGTGAGAGAAACCTAATTACTCAGTTTAGGAGGTGCTTTGCTGTGCTCTATTTTTTTTTTTTTTTTGGCAGAAAATGCAGTTTCGAAACTGTTTTTTTAAAAATTGATGTGAAAATGCATCAGTTTTAATAAGCATGCTTCAGTTTTATAAGAATCCATCAGTTTAATGAAAAAAATGCATCAGTTTATTTTTTGATTTTGCAGTAAATTGATGCATGTAGTTTTAAGAGGTTTTTTTGTTTTTTTTGTTTTTAATAAAGAAAACCGATTTTTTATTTATTTATTTTTTATTAAATTTATGTATTTTTTAAAATATGCATCAGTTTTCATAAGCATGCTTCAGTTTTATAAGATATCACCAGTTTAATGAAAAATGCATCAGTTTGTTTTTTAATTTTGCAGAAACTGATGCATTTCAGCAAATTGATGCATTGTTTGAAATGACCTTTGGACTAAAAATAATTTAAATTAGGACTTTTGGATAAAGTAAAAAGATAATGAGATTTTTGGTATAAACTATGTTAAATTAGGAATTTTTGGATAATTTTCTATTCTTATTTTCGAGTTGAGCCCTTTGGTTGTTAATGGCTTTTCATCTTTCTTGTACTTTTTGGGTAAAAATATGCATTGTGTTTGGAAGAAAGTCACAATGGTAAGAGCGTGCCACGTGAGTTTTTTTAAAAGGGCTTACCTCATATAAATAGATTCAATCTATTTATACACTTGATGTGGATCAGAAAAATGAGCTTTTTCTTATTATTATTATTTTTTTTTTTGCCATTTAAAGTTGAACCTTTTGTTTGTTAAGATTGATTTTTCATTTTTCTTATATGTACTTTTATTTCTGTCTTTTTTCTCCCTTTGAGAGTGGAGCAATTTGGAATGGTGAGATGCTGCCACGTCAAATTTTAAAAGAGGGCTTAGCATATATAAAAGTAATTGATATTTTTATAATTTTATATGAGTTTTGCTGTATATTAAGTATATAATAAAAAATAAAATTAAGAAAATTATGCATGAAATATTGTACATTTTAATAATTTTCTTATTTTTTATATGATGTGCCATGCTACATATATAAATAAATTAGTTGACATGACTGTGGATAGAATTATTACACTAAAATAATTACCTCATCAAAAAATATATATATATTTTAAAAAATATATATATAGTTTTATTTCTTTTATTTTTCTTTTTGAAATCTACACACAAATTTTGAAAACTTTTAACAAATTTTTTGTATTAATTGTATTTTCATGGACATCCTTGTAAGCACATGCCATCACTTCACCCTGCAGATCCATCACCCAATTTTCATGCCCTGCAATGTATGTAGCAAAAACATACATACTTAAATAAGAAGATTCATTTAGCATATATGTTTCTTCTACTTCTCTGTCCAAACAAGCACATAGGACCTGTTTAGCATTTTTAAAGTAGAAGCAGAAGCAGAAAAGGAGCAAAAGTCCATTAAGACAAAAGTATAAGTCAATTTCATTTGGAAATTGTATTTTAAAGTGCTGTAGGTTGACATAAAAAGTGTTTTTACTATCTGTTTGGATACCATATGATAAAACTGTTTATTATCCTAAATTGACACCATTACCCTTGCAAAGAAGTGCTTTATTTTTCTATATGGCAATAAAAAAAATTCTTGCCACATGCAACTTATAATAAAATTATAAAAAAGCTAGTAAATTAAAATATGTTTCATTTAATAAAAGTACAGTGAGGTTAAGTATTTGTGACTAAAATTACTAAAATTATTTTTATTTACTAATTATTTACTAAAATTAATAAATAATATGTTTTATTTACTATAATTATTTAATAATTTCATTTACTAAAATTATTTTTCTATTTATAATAAAATTAAAAATAAGCTATTTGGGACACGAAGAGAATTTAATTTTAGTGAGCTTAAGTAAAAAGGACAAGGTTGGCATTTGTAATTTTTATTAAACAAAAGCAACTTATGCCTCTAACAAAAGCATGTGTTTAGGTACTTCATCATAAAAGTACAAAAATATAACTTATATATTTTTTTCTTTTTACCCAAACAGACCCATCTTATGCTTTTGGGCACTAAAAGCAACTTACATTGCTTCTACTTCTCCATCCAAACAAGCATACAGTAAGATCACCATTGCACAACTAGGGATTGCAATCAAGGGCAAGGCTACATAGGGTACAGTGGGGATTTTTTTTTTTTTAGGGTACAGTGGGGATTTTTTTTTTTTAAATTTGTTTTACTATATAAAAATTTAAAATTTTGTATATGCCTCCTCTCAATTCTTGTTTTATTGCTTCATTTTACTTTTCTCACCCTCTTTTGATTTTTTTTTTTTGGATTACATATCCATAAGCCCCTAACATAAGCTTTTTATACAAATAGACAATGAAATTTCAAAATCTCAAGCGCACACCTCATGTTATAAAATTGGAAAGCTCTAAATTCGGGACCTTTTGGATAATTTTTCTTTTTATTTTTTCTCCCTGTACGAGTTGTGAGTAGGGGTGCAACTCAGATTGGATCGAACCAGATTGGGGGCAAATGAGGACCAATCCGAACTAATTCGGATTAAGCTTTCAAGGACCACGATCAATCTTAATTGAATTCAGACCGGTTCTGGACCAATCCTAATTCAATTTGGATTGAACCACGGTTCTTCATTAAAAGAAAAATGAAATAAAATTTTAAAAAATTCCCTAATATTCAATTCAATTATAGCTACATAAGGACTTGATTTTTTCCCTGTTATAACAAGTAACAATGTAAAACTCATACTTCCATATAATCAAACAATTGAACAAAATAACAATCAAGTATTACCATTATGTAAAGTAACAATAAATAAAATAAAATAAAAATTTAGTCCAATAATCCAAAATAAACCTCCAAAATGAGAACTTTTTTTGATACAAGAAAACAAACAATACCATAATAATTAAAAATTCTAATATTTCTTAAAATATCATAGTATAATAATTTTTCATAATTACATTTCTAAAAAAACCGACCATTTGATTACTGTGATTTTTGGCATATATGACATATATAAGTAGAGAATTGAATTTAGATTGAATTTGGGTTTTGGATTGGACTAGTTCCCAAAAGGCCAAATCCGAAGATCGATTCGAATTGAATTCGGATTGAAGAATTGGAACTAGAACTAATCCGTATTCAATTTAGACCGGTTCTGATCCGGTCAGAATTGACTGGATTTGACTGGTTCACCCCTAGTTGCGATTGCCATTATGGAGGGAGCATTTTATGCTATAAATATTATAAATAATTGATTACATAACAAAATAGGAGATCAATTGATCATGAATGATGGCTTAGTTGTGTTTATTAAGAAAGGGGCATTTGATAGAGTTAATGATGAATCCATTATACAATGCTTTCAAAAGATAGGCTCCATCGAGGACAATTGTAAATATATTGAACTGAAATGTGGTTTAACAATGGAGATGCTAATATAAAGTTCACCTGATCGAAAGTTGTATCAGGTTACCTCTGTTGGGGCAAATGCAAACCATATTTTGAAAAAAATGACCATTAGATTATATTAGATTCCCCACTTATGAATGTCAAGTTTGCAAAAAAAAATTATGATGATCCAAATGTTGTTTTTTTTTTTTTTAAAATCATTTGTGAAAAAATGACGACATTTTGAAAAATAAAAAAGTCATAGTTTTCATTCTTACATTTTTCAACAATTGACTGTTGGATCACCGTGATTTTTTGCAAACATAACACTTATAAGAGGATAATCTAATCTAACGGTCGGTTTTTCAAAATTTGCGCTGCAACTACCTTAATAGAAGTCACCTGGCGCAGTTTTGCATCATGTGCACTTTATATTAGCATCTCTAGGTTTAACAAATTGTTGGTGTATTTTAATAAAAACAACGTACTTTCTTACCTTCTTGTCCTATGTTGGTTAGAAGAAGAGAACATGGAGTGGCTTATTAGCTCTCTTCTTCACTCATACTTAGTGAAAACTTAGAAATTATGGCACCTCACGTGCGCAAGAAGGGAAGAAAGTGGATATGGTATGAATTTTTTGAATGGATCATTACCTTTTGCTCTGCTATTTCAGATTGCTTACAGTTCTATAGCTTAATAGCCATATTTTATTTATTTTTTGAATATGTTATAGTATAAGTTTTTACACATGCTCATTTATTTTTTGTAACCTACAAGCTGTTATGGACATAATTGAATTCTTTTTTGAATTTTATCTCATAACCTACAAATTTGAGTAAATGGCATGGTTTAATATTTTCAGCATAGGTTACAAACTTTTCACCTATAAATCGAGGCCTCTTCCTAGCAATTTTTCACCAATTCACAAGCTCTCTCTTTGATTCTCTATAATTTTTAGATTTTCTCTAAGTTTTTCGTGAGTTTTTCTTGTTGTTGCTCCTTGTTGCTTGAAGTGTAGCTCTTCAAGAATCTTCTTCAACCAAATAGCTTGACAGGCACATGAAGTTGCAGCAACAAATTCAGCTTCAGTGGTTAATAAAGTAACAATTGGTTGCTTCTTTGATGACCATGAAACAGCCCCTGAACCCAGCATAAAAACATACCCCGAAGTGCTTTTTCTATCATCTTGATCTCCAGCATAATCACTATCAGTAAAGCCAACCAAATCTTCATTTTCTCCCTTCTTGTAGAGCAACCCAAAATCAGCAGTACCTTGCAAGTAACGAAAAATCCTCTTTGCAGCTAGAAGATGCATCTCTCTTGGGTATTCCATGTACCTACTAATAAGACTTACAACATGCATTATATCAGGCCTTGTGATAGTCAAATAAATTAAGCTTCCCACAATTTGCTTGTAAAGGGTGTTGTCAACCCTCCTTTCTTCAGGATCTTTGATGAGCTTCAAACCCACTTTAGTTGGTGTGCTAACAGAATTGCAATTCTTCATTTGAAACCTATCTAAAATTTCTCGCACATACTTCTTTTGAGAAATAAAAATTCTAGTTGCAGATTGCGTCACTTCAATACCAAGAAAATAGTGCATCATTCCAAGATCAGTCATATCAAATTCAACCATCATAGACTTCTTAAATTTGTCAAACATGGCACTATCATTTCCAGTATAAATAAGATCATCCACATATAAGCACACAATGAGCATCTTTCCTCCCTCACCAATTGTAATAAAGAGTGTATACTCATGTGGACATTTTTTAAATCCCTCATTTGAAAAATAAGCATCTATATGACTATACCAAGCTCTCGGAGCTTGTTTAAGTCCATATAATGCCTTTTTTAGCTTATACACCTTATGCTCATCTCCAATCTTAACATAACCAGGAGGTTGATCAATAAATACTTGTTCTTCTGAGTCTCCATGTAAGAAAGCCGATTTCACATCCAACTGAAAGATAGGCCATGAGTTTTGAGCCGCCAATGCAACCACTAATATGATCGTATCAAGTGGTGCAACAGGAGCAAAAACTTTTCTATAATCCACACCAAACTCTTGCTTATAGCCTTTAGCGACTAAGCGTGCCTTGTACTTGTCGACTTCACCGTTCTCCTTTAATTTTGTCTTGTACACCCACTTGACACCAATTGTCTTGTGTTCTTTTGGAAGCTCGGTCAACTCCCAAGTATTATTCTTTTCAATTGCTGCAATTTCTTCATCTATCGCCTTTCACCATTTTGTTTCTTTGAAAACCACTTCGAAAATGGTAGGATCACAATCTGAAAATAGAGCAAAATGTGTAAGTGGGTCCTCAGATTGGCCAATCCCAGTTACCTCATAATCGGTCATCCATGCGGGCCTTCTTCTAGCACGTTGTGATCGTTGTTCATCTTGAGTAGCTATTGGAACTGGTTGTTGCTCATTCTCTGCAAGCTACTGCCTTTTTTCATCATTGCCATCAAAATCTGCCGGAATTTGTTGTTCTACAACAACATTATTACTCTATGACCAGGTCTTCTCTTCATCAAAGACAACATCCCGGTTAATAACAATTTTTTTGGTGCTAGGATTGTATAACTTATAAGCTTTTGACTAATCACTGACACCAAGAAAAATGCATTTTTCTCCTTTGTCGTCCAGCTTCTTTATTTTCTCATCTGGAATATGGCATGGGCATAAGCAATGCACCCAAAAATTTTGAAATTTTCTACTAATGGTCTTCGTCCGCTCCAAGCTTCCTCTTCCTCAGCGGAGGGGCTAGGCTGGTTGTATCCTGGAGGCGATGTGCTAGAAACTAATGCATCAGATTTTTTCCGTAGTGATGCGAATCGTCTTAAAGAGAGAGACCTAGTCTGCACCTCAACCTGCCTTACTTCACTTTTCCTTTAATTTTGGGATAATATTGTTTTATAATTTCCAACAATTTTAGGACGATTAGTCATGGAATAAACTAGTACCAACACTAATGCTCCTAACACTAGCGAACTCAATAAGCCATTTCGGTTTAATGGGAAAAATTTCAAAAGATGGGCTATTAAGATTTTATTTTTTTTGAAGCTTATTAAGGTTGCATGTGTTCTTACTTCTAAGAATCCTAAAAAAATAGCAACCGAAAATATGAGTGATGATGAGAAAAAAGAGTATAAATTTTTTGTTGAAAAACGGGAGAATGATGGGGAGGATTTAAGAACTATTTGCTAAATTGTTTGTTCGATCAATTTTATGATTATTATAATACTACTTACTCTACTACTAAGAAAATTTGGAAATCTCTTCAACAAAAGTATGAATCCGAAGAAGCGGGTGCAAAGAAATATGCTTGTAGTCGCTACTTTCAGTATCAAATGGTGGAGAACAAGTCTATCCTTGCTCAAACTCATGAACTCCAAAATTTAGTTCATGAAATTCAAACTAAAGGAGTCAAGGTGGATGAACAAATGCAAGTGGCAGCCATCATTGACAAGCTACCAAGTTCTTGAAAGGAGTTTCAAAAAGGCCTTCTTCATAAGCAAAAGGAGCCTACTTTTAGTGAACCTCGTGACATGCCTTAGAATTGAAGAACAAGTAAGGAAGTAAGATGGAAATGAAGAAACCAATGGAGGCAATGGAGGCTCAAACCGAAATAAGGTACACATTGCTACTAGTGATAATATTCCTAAGGGTCAAAATGCTAAAAATAGTGTCTATTTAAAACATAAGGGGGAATTTATTGAAAAAGAAGCCATTTCAAAATAAAAATAATTTTTAAAATAAAAATAATTTTTAAAATAAAAATAATTT
>JAESVK010000622.1:1495675-1517191 GCA_017140935.1 Hamamelis virginiana
TTTGGTTGCTTGGAAAATGTAGAAAAAAGAAAGAATTATTATTTTTTATTTTTTATGTTTTTGGGTGTAGTAAAATCGGATTCCGACTTAGTGAAACTCAAAATTCCGGCATAGTGACATGCATTTTCCGGCGTAGTGAAATGCCAGAATGAGTAGTGAAATGCAGTTTCTGGCATAGTGAAATGCATTTCCAGCATAGTGAAACGAGTTTCCAGCGTAGTGAAATCCGGTGTCCTGCGTAGTGAAATGAGTTTCAATGTAGTGAAATCCGGGGTTGGAGGTGGAGGTGGCATTAAAAATTGTTGGGAAGAGGGTATTTTTGTCCAATTCATGCCAAAATGACTTTTGGCATAAAAAATTTTTTGGGAAGACTTTAAGCATGAAAAACTTCTAAAATATGATCTTTGTCCAATTTTCCCTTTTTTTATTTATTTTTATTTTTTTATATATAGTACAGGGATTAATTTGTAATTTCCGTTTGGTAATATAGAAATAATATGCAGTTGGGTGGGGCAGCCCATTTTCTAAGTACAACCCAGCATTTGTTATTTTTACTAAAGGCATCACAATAAAAATTTAATTAATATACCCATTTACTAAATACAACCTATTACATAACAGAAATACTATTAGCAACCCATATTACCCCCAACACCATATTATCCCAACACCAAACCTAAAACATATTACCCCCCAATACTTTTGTTTTAGGTTTGTTTGTATATTATTGGTAAACATTATATTTGGAATAAACTTACTTCAAAACACGAAAAGTAGCGTTTAATAACTATTATAGTATGATGGTGTTACGAAAAAAACTTATATTTCGATTGGAAAATTGACAAAAAGATAAAATAAATAAATAACTGTGTTCGTATTCGCATTCGGACTGGTACATCCGAATATGAAGCTTTAATATTCGGTAAGTTAATACCGAATATAAAGTTTTAGTATTCGGTAAGCTAAAGCCGAATATGTAGGTTTACTATTCGGTAATTACATATTCGGCATTAACTTTAGGAAGACTGCAAACTATATTCGATTTTTTGGAGTGGAATATAGTGTTTCATATTCGGTATTGGCTTACTGAACACTAAAGCATAATATTCGGATTTGCCAGTCCGAATGCGAACACGAACACGTTTTTTTTTTTTTTTTTTTTTTTTTCAAAAAAAATAGAGGTTTTTTCGTAACACCATTATATCATAATGGTTATAAAACACTACTTTTCATGTTTTGAAGTAAGTTTATTCCAAATATAATGTTTACCAATAACATACAAACAAACTTAAAACAAAAGTATTGGGGGTAGTATGTTTTAGGTTTGGTGTTGGGAGTAATGGGTTGCAAATAGAATCGTGTCTTGTATTTAGACTTGGGGCATTTATGGTATTTTAAAACTTTTGTTTAGTATAGTAATGGGTTGCCTAAAAATTAGTGGGCTGTAGTTAGAAAATGGTAAAATACTCAATTAAAAGTTTAAATGGCTGCCTTTAGTAAAATAGTGTGATATATATAGCCCCACCCTATGCAGTTATCTGTAGCACCACTCGGTGAAACGAATATAAAGTAATGTAGTGTTTAAAACTATGAATTTCTTTTCAAAACATTGTAACATAAATGATCAGTCACAAGGAATTGAAATGAAGACTTATCCAACCCTTTTTAAGTTTGGGAGTTTCCTTTGCCCTGTACTCTGTGAGGCTAGCTGGGTGTGTGTTTTTAGTTTACTTTCATTTCAGAAAAAAAACTCTTTCCTTCACTGTCCCTTAGCTAGCGGCAGCTTAAGCAAAACTATACATTGTATAGGCTAGGACTGTTTAATCGTTCTGTTTCTATATATCCTACACATAATCTCTATATATGCGTTGTGGCAGGCCACGATCAAGTAATTAATTAGATAAAACTATCCTACAATTTGAACATTTATGATTCATGTGATTTCACTTGCAGATAAAACAATCCTATAATTTGAACATTATTCATGCTGACTTCAAATAATTTACCGTACAAGGATGACTGATCTTCGTCATCTCTAGCTATGCATGGTTTAAAAAATTTATAAATGGGATCATCATAGATGCATTTGGTCTCTTAATTAACGAAGTGAAATGGATCCATTTTCCTTTTGGTAGTATTTAAAGTCACAAAACCCATTATGAGTGGGAATGCGTATCCATCTTACCTTGTTTGGGTGATGCGTATGTGTGGATATGTGTATGTGAATTCCTGTCCATATGTTTTTATTTGTGTTCTTTCCCTTTATCCAAGAGAGAAAAAGAAAGTCACAGAACCCATGCAAACGTACCCCACCCTCATTTTAATTTGTATGGTCAACAGAGAGAATTGAAGTCCAGACCAGTCCATCCTCGAGAGTAACAGATGCCTTTAGCACCATTTTATAATGGCAATGCACCAAAAGGAAGTGGGGTGGGGGAGGTGGGATTCAATGACACAGAACACCAAAATCAGAAGGTTAATTCGCAAAATATATCTTCAAAGAAGCATAAAAACTATTCACCAAGCAAACCCTTAATTAGGGCTTTCAGTAGAAATATTGCAAGATACAAGCCTGCCTCTTTCAAATTTACAAGCCGCATCAATAGAGCTGATCTTTTAATCTTTACATTATTTCAAATACTGTCCATGCTCTGACTCATTTCTTATCAATTTGTGTTCCTAAACTATAGATATAAAACAAATCATATTTTCAAAAAAATAAAAAATAAACTGCACCTCTTGAATAGTAAGTGTTTCGACAGTGAGCTTACAACAACAATCATCGAAAGATTCCCTATGGCCGCAGTCTCCATCCACGCTCAGCGAGTGCTTCATGCAACCGATTAGCAGCTTCTGCAGTGTCATTAAGAGGAGGGTAGCTCCAGCTTTCTGAAATCTGAAATATTCAAACAAACAAAACATTAAATAATAGAAAAAAAGTTCATTCCAGCAACTTGCACATTATAAGGTGGAAAAAGGTTGGGGAGAGAGACACTTCAAATCAGGTTTGACTCCATTCAATATAAGTGATGAACATGGCAATGGAACCCCATAACAGGGTCCATAGTCCCAAAAGAGTTGCTAGAAAAATCTTTCAATCAAATACCACGAAAATTAGAAAAACAAAGAGACTGAAAGGCACTTCTAATCCACATTTGGAGACGAATTGTCATGATTTCTGAAAGATCAAACAGGGGGGTATCAATTTCTTCCAACAAGCTGGCGTGAAATATTTATCTTGAAACTTGTATAACAAGAGACCAAATGATGAAAACTTAATTTTGGCTAGGGTGAGGGAACATTAAATTATCAAAAGGAAGTTGTCCATTTAATAATGTGATCTCATCATGAAACGAATCTTTTGTGATTCAATTTTCAGGGAAAAAGTTGCAGGTAAAAAAAGTTGTCGGAGAAGGAATTGTTTGAGGGGAATGAGGGGATATTGCAAATTTAGTAAGTGGTTTGTCCAAAGAGAAATGGAAGTTTTATCTTCTTTATAAAATGCCAAAACACTGCTTCACCACATGCCAAAAAAGATATCCCCTAAACACATGCATCATGCATGCCATTGAAAGTTTGAAACTAGTTAAATACCAAATAAAAAAGATAATAATATAGTCAGTAGAAACATAGAGATTTTTTCTGGCAAATCAAAGGTTTTAGGTAATCATTTGCTCGAACATGCAATATATCAAGAAAAACAGCTTGAAACAGAATCATTATGTTAGATTTTTTGTTTGAAAGGGCTTCTAATTTTGAGAGTTAATAGAACGCAGGAGAAAACAAGAATAAATATCCAAATAAGATATGCGTTTACCATTCTTGACTTTCATATCTGTAGTACAGAAATAGTTTTAACTTACATCTTCACAACCCGTAAATGGCCTAACCATTCCTCGTTCCCTCAAAGAATTATGAAAGTCCGTCAATTTCCATCTACAACGCTCGGCTCCCATGACATAGACAGGCTTACTGCACCAAGTCAAAATAGAATAGAAGTTAAATACAAACAACATCATGATGTTCTAAATAATCATCAACCATAAAGGTAATTTTTCTTAAGCATACCCAGTGCTGCAAGCTTCACTTAACATACTGACTGAATCTGCTGTAATGATAAAAGCATCGGCCCAAGCTAGATGCCCCATGTGTGGATTTGGTTCTAAAGATCATCACAAAGAGAAAAAATAAAAAAAAAATAAAAAAAAATAAAACATAAAATGATTTCCTGGTTTTGTTAACTTATTCATTGATCCTAATCAAATCACCGAAATTACCTTCACCATTCCAGATGTAAACTTTTGGATTGTTTCCAAGTTCTTTCAATATGATGCTGGATACCTGTTGATAAAAGCAAAGCAGTTACATCAAGTACTCATAAAACATATGTATTTATAAATATCAGGGAACTATGAGGGTTAAATAGGTATATATATATATATATTTAACCAAATACTTTTGCATTTGAGTGTGCATGTTGAAATGTGTGGGGAAAATTAAGATACATTGAATCCTTCAAATAAAAAACGTGAAGATGCATAATCAATTTTGAATTCTGCTTCAGAGAGAGATTCAGTTTTCCTATTGTAGTGGAAAGTACCCACATCGGGTCATTTTGGTGTTCTGGTTCAGATTAATCGCTAATACACATCTATATACCTATATAAAAGTTGGACTGTTTCCAAATTCTACTCCACTATTACCTAGTAGAACCTTCTTTCCACTTTCATAATTCCAATTCTACTCTATTATTTATTTGTATATTTATCTCTCTCTCTCTCTCTCTCTCTCTCTCAACCTCAATAAATGCATATTTTCATATCATGAGCAAGGCTATAATGAGAGCATCCTTTTATGTTAGCCATGAGCTTTGCCTTTTTGTCTATATGTTTTTATGCAAATCTATCTATGAAAATTAACTACTAGTGGGGCCCACATGCACATTTTTTTTCATTAACCTATGATAACTGCATTTCCTTATTCTATTTCTTGTTCTACCCCCATACCAAACAACAACAATTTGCTTCTATGTCAATTAATCCATTTCCAATATTTCCCCCAATCCATGTAACATTGTACCCCATGTGTACAGAATCTATATTTCTCATTCAATTCCTAAACTATATAACATTAAACATATTTACCCAGAAGTTAACTTATGCATTTCTCATTTTACCCCAAATCACATAACATATTACCTCCATATGATTTAGTTTCCATTTTACCCTTAAACCACAATATATTTTTCACGATTTTACCTTTATATTTATTAACTCACCAATTTTCAATTCTACCCCCAAATCACAACACATTTAGCTACTAATTCAAATTCAAAGGGTCGAGTCATCGTATCAATACGATTTCAGAATATACATCATGTGGGCCCATTCGATAATGGGTCCTAATCATTTTTTAGTGCTGGTACAATTCTTAGTTTTTGACTTTGTTTTGTAATGGGACTGCCATACGTTTATATACCCTTATGTGTCCAGTGTTGCCACTGCAGTTTGATTAGCTCATCTCTAGAAAGTTTGTGAGTAATATTTACTAATTGCATCTCACCACTGTGAGCTGTACATAATATTTGGCTATATTTTACTTTCCATAATTTATTAGTTTCCATGTATTAAGAGTTTCTATGTTTCTTAGGTTGCTATATTTTGTAGAGTTGACCTTCCATAATTTTGTAATAGCTTCTCTATAAATTCTAGGTTTGTAATCATATTGAATACACTTTTTGAATAAGAGATTGTTCTTTTCTCTTAAAGATAGTTTTCATGGTATCAGAGCCCTAGGGCTATTGCTTCTTCTCTCTCTTTGTTGCCTTCTTCTTTCTCTTTTTGTTGGTGGTGCCTTCTTCTTTCCCTCTTTGCTACAGTGCTGCTACAGTTCCGCTACAGTGCCCGCAACAGTGCCGCTACAGTACTGCTACAGTGTCGATACAGTGCGCTACAGTACCCCGCTACAGTGCGCTACAGTAACCCTGCTACAGTTCCGATACAGTGTCGCAACAGGTGCGCTACAGTACCCCGCTACAGTTGCGCTACAGTGCAGCTACAGTACCTTCTACAGTATCGCTACTGTACCCGCTACAGTTTTTTTTTTTTTTTTTTTTTCCTCTTCCTCCTCTTGGTTAAGCTTGATTTGCATTATTTTTTGAATTTCTCCCTCTGTTGGCCTCTGTTTTCTGGGTTATTTCTCCCCTTTTTGACACTTTCTTATTGGGTTATTTCTAGTTTATTTGCTGGTGGTTTTCTCTCTCATGGACTCTCTCTTTCATTGGTTATTTCTGAGTAATTTCTCTCTCTTGTTCCCTGCCAGTTTCTGTAATTGAGTTTCTGTTAGGCTTTCAACTTCTCTCCCAGCAAATATCAGGCTTTCTCTTTGATTCGTGACCTTTGTACAACTAAGTATGGCCGATGAAAAAATTCAAGCGAATGAATGTCCCTTTTGTCATCAAAATGGATATTGGAAGAATTCTTGTCATACGCTTATTACACCATGTGCACCTATGGTTCAGCCTCGTCCCCGCGCTGATCTTGCTGCCCCATCTGTTGTGAGCACAGTGCCACCTTTCCCTATGACATCTATGTTTGAGCAATTTCAGACTTGGCTAGCATCCCAATCTCAGTCTCAGGCTTCTACTATATCCACTCTGCACTCAGGTTTGAGTAATTTTGATTCTTCAGGTATTTCTTCTACCACTTGGATTTTTGATTCTGGTGCCTCTCATCATATGACTTCAAACTTGTCTCTTCTTAAAAATTGTGTCTCTCCATCTTCTCCTATTACCATAGCTACTGCAAATGGATCTCACATGAATGTTAAATATATAGGCTCTGTCCTTCCTTCCTCTAGCTCATCTCTCTCTATTCCTAATGTATTTTTTGTTCCTCAATTGTCAGTCAGTTTGCTTTCTATAGTCAGTTATCTGATTCTGGTTTTGATGTTATTTTTTCTTCTTTGACTTGTGTTGTGCAGGATCGGGTATCCAAGAAGCAGATTGGGACAGGGCATAGAAATGGTGACTTATATGTGGTGGATACTCTTCAGATTCCCGAGTCCAGTTTTTCTTCTGCCTTCTCTTCATTTTCTCTTACAAATAAGTCATCTCCTTTTTATCTATGGCATGCTAGGTTAGGCCATGTGTCTAGTGCTCCCTTAGAAAGTCTTGTTAAGTCTGGCCATTTAGGCAAAATCCCTATTGATGATATTCGAGAATGTAGTGAGTGTAAACTTGCAAAAATGAAGGCTTTGCCATTTCCTAAAAGTCTGTCTATTTCTGATTCTCCATTTGCACTTGTTCATACTGATGTGTGGGGTCCTTCCCCGGTAACTACTAAGGGTGGTTCTTCTTATTATGTTTCCTTTATTGATGATTATAGTAAGTTCTGTTGGGTTTATCTCATGTCTCATAAATCTGATTTCTTTCGCATCTTTAAAGAATTTCACTCCATGATTCAAAACCAATTTTCCACAACTATTAAAGTTCTTCGTTCTGACTTAGGGGGTGAATATTTTTTAACAGAGTTTACTGATTTTCTTCTTAACATGGGCATTTCTCATCAGTCTTCTTGTGCTGATACTCCTGCACAAAATGGTGTTGCTGAGCGGAAACATCACCACATTCTTGACACCGCTCGTTCTCTTCTTATTTCTTCTTCTGTTCCCTCTGTCTTCTGGGGTGAAGCTGTTCTCACTGCTGTCTATCTCATTAATCGTATACCTACTCCTCTTCTTTCTGGTTTGTGTCCCTATGAAAAACTCTTTTGTCAACCTCCAAATTATTCTCTTCTTAGAGTGTTTGGATGTGCTTGCTTTGTTCTTCTTCCTAAACGAGCTCGTACTAAACTTAGTGCTCGTTCTGTCTTATGTGTCTTCTTAGGTTATAGTTCCTTTCAGAAAGGTTTCCGATGCTATGATCCCGTTTCTAAAAAATTGTATGTCTCTCGTCATGTTGCCTTTTTTGAACGTGTTCCTCTCTTTTCTATTCCTCCTCGCATAGTTCCTATTGGTAAAGAAGATCTTGTCTCTATTGATCCTTTTCCTTCCTCTGTCCCTCCAGATGAGTATATTTCTTATTTGGATTCTTCTACTGTCCCTCCTGTTTCGTCTAATGTTTCCCATTCTGACTTTCCTTCTTTTCCATTAGTTTATTCTCGCCGGACTTCTTCTCCTCCTCTTTCGTTCGATGCCCCTTCTGATGTTCTACCAACTGCTGACTTGGATACTGATGATCCGCCAACACGCCGGTCCTCCCGCCTTCGTCGCCCTCCGGTAAGACTTGGTTTTTCTAATACTTGTTATTCTCTCTCTTTTCGGAGTTTTCTCACTTCTGTACATTCTTATTTTGAGTCTCGATCCTATAAGGAAGCCTGTTCTGATCCTAATTGGATTGATGCTATGCAAACTGAATTGGATGCTCTACATAAGACTGGTACTTGGGATTTGGTTCCGTTACCTGCAGATAAGAATCTTGTTGGATGTAAATGGGTGTATAAGGTTAAGACAAATTCTGATGGCTCTTTAGAGAGATATAAAGCTAGATTAGTTGCCAAAGGTTTTTCTCAAGAGTATGGTGTTGACTATGAGGAAACATTTGCCCCTGTTGCTAAGATGACTACTGTTCGTACTCTGATTTCTGTGGCCGCTGTTCGTCATTGGCCTCTTTTTCAGCTTGATGTGAAAAATGTTTTTCTTAATGAGTTTTTGTCCGAGGAAGTGTATATGCGTCCTCCCCCTGGTCTTCCTCATGCATCGGGACTGGTGTGTCGTCTTCGTCAAGCTCTATATGGTCTCAAGCAGTCTCCGCGTGCTTGGTACGATCGTTTTCAGACCACTATCTCTCAAATCGGCTTCACTCCGAGTACTTATGATTCTGCCTTGTTTATTCGCCATACTTCTACTGGTCTGGTTGTTATTCTTCTGTATGTGGATGATATGATCATTACTGGTTCTGATATTTCTGTTAAACGTCATCTTTTTGCTGAATTTGAGATGAAAGACTTAGGACCCCTTCGTTATTTTTTGGGTATTGAAGTTGCATCCTCTCCTTCTGGTTATTTGCTCTCTCAGGCTAAGTATGCTAATGAGTTGATTCATCGGGCTCAATTGACTGATTCTAAGTTTGTGGATACTCCTATGGAGTTGAATGCTAAATTTTCTACTTCTGATGGTGTGCTTTTGGATGATCCTACCCCTTATAGGGAGCTTGTTGGTAGTTTAGTCTACCTCACTGTGACTCGACTTGACATTGCTTATGCAGTACATATTCTCAGTCAGTTTGTTTCTGCTCCTCGTTCTACTCATTGGGGTGCTCTCATGCGTGTTCTTCGCTATATTCGTGGCACTATCTTTCAGAGTTTGCACTTATCGTCTTCTTCTACACTTGAGTTGAGCGCTTATGCTGATTCTGATTGTGCTGGTGATGTTAATGATCGCAAATCCACTTCTGGCTTCTGTGTCTTTCTCGGTGATTCTCTTATCTCCTGGAAGAGCAAGAAGCAGACTGTGGTTGCTCGTTCTACTGCCGAGGCTGAATATCGTGCTATGGCTCAGGTCACCGCTGAGGTGATATGGCTTCGATGGTTGCTTTCTGACTTGGGTGTCTCTGTCTCTCCTTCTACCCCTCTCTATTGTGATAGCCAGAGTGCCATTCAAATTGCCCACAACACAGTCTTTCATGAGCGTACCAAACATATTGAGATCGACTGTCATTTTATCCGTCAACATGTTCAAGCTGGGACAATTAAGCTTTTTCATGTTTCCTCCGCTCTCCAGCTGGCCGATTTCTTTACTAAGACTCACACATCTGCTCGGTTTCGTTTCTTACTTGACAAACTCTCGATGCTCTCTGCGCTAGCATCATGAGTTTGAGGGGGGGTGTGAGCTGTACATAATATTTGGCTATATTTTACTTTCCATAATTTATTAGTTTCCATGTATTAAGAGTTTCTATGTTTCTTAGGTTGCTATATTTTGTAGAGTTGACCTTCCATAATTTTGTAATAGCTTCTCTATAAATTCTAGGTTTGTAATCATATTGAATACACTTTTTGAATAAGAGATTGTTCTTTTCTCTTAAAGATAGTTTTCAACCACATCAACATAAAAAGGATGGAGATTGAGTACTAATATGTGGACACTATGAGAAACTAACTTTATGAAATAAATAAGAACAAAATTAAAACAAAAAATGAATCAAGAAATTAATTTTCTTAAAACCACCTACAGGCTACCAAATTCAGATATGAACGAAAAATGTGAGGCCCATGTATTAGAATTGTAGTGTCGTTCTTAGTAAATTAGCTCTTCAACTTGAACCCAAAAATCATAGATAAAACTTAGTGGGTCAACTATACGTAATCTGACCATTTCTTTACAAATATTGAAGAAATTTATACTCAACTTAGATTGTAATCAGTAGGTCCAACAAAGATAAAATGATGAATGACTTAAACCTGAACCCAAAATGCCAACTTGATTGTATTGAAAGTTAAACAAAAATTTTACACAGTTATCAAATAGAATTCAACCACCAAGAAAAGAAGAGATGATCATACCAATGTTCAACTCAAACATAATTCCTTCAACTTGTTCATTATTTTCCATTTGTAATCAATGCCTTTTAACATTCATATTTTATATTTTCATTAGAAAATAAATATTTAAAGTACGATAAAATCCTTTCGAATTATATATATATTTTAACAAAAAAAAAAAAGAAAGAAAGAAAAAAAGACAGCAACTCTATGGCTAAGTCAGCTTACATTAATTACACAAAATTATTTGGCAGATTTCAAGAAGAACCCAAACGATCAGTTCATCTAGAACTAACCCACAACCTGTTTAAGTTCAAAATACAACTGGGCAAATTGCACCTCTCACAATTTTTTAGCAATTTCAAAGGCCTAGCCAGTCAACCATAAATATTTATAAATATTAAAATGATATTAATATTATATTGCTAACATCACTTGGACTCAAATTATCTCCTATGTTCTTAGTCCATTTATAACTTCAAATGTTAGACCACCTTTTCTTTTCTTTTTTTTTTTTTTCTTTTCTAAACGACTTTTACCTTATCATAAGCATATGATTATTTTCAAAATATTTTACACTGTTATTATTATTTTTTATATATATTTATCTTCTAAATTGTTTCTACCAATCTCACACATCATGCTGGCCCCTCTGCTATTATAAGAAAATTGGTGTATGTGGTAATACCTTTTCAGGAGTCCTAATAGAAAAGGATATTCTGACACTCCCACAGCTCACAAGAATGCTTTGCAAATAGCTTGTTAGCTGCTTTGCAAGGTCTGCACCATATCGGCAATGCCCTATAAAAAGATTCAAGCAATATATTATATATACAATATTGTATGTACAATGTACTTAGTATCCATGGTTGAACAGCAAGATAATAGTAAAGTCAGAAAAGATTGTTTCACATATTCTACAAAATTCGAACACATGCACAGCTACTTCAATAAATCAGACCTGTTTTGACTGTTAATTATTAATTAAAGGATACTTATTAGAGTCACAAGATTTAACTTCAGGTTTATAAATTGATCTCAGCCAGGGCTAAAAGTTGTTCAAAGTGAAATTCCGCAATACCAAATAAAAGGAAGTATAAATCAACACAGTACTGCTTAAATTTCATTAGAAACTTGCGTTAGTGTTTTTTTGCAGAAAGATGCAACATAATTGCATTCACTTAAAAAAAAAGAAAAAAATGCAAATACCAAAGGCAACAAGTTGACAGAAACTTAGTCTTATATTGAATACAAACTAGGAAGTCTGATAATTGTCCTCTATAAGCTTGCTACTGGCTACTGAGTACGGACTAATCTTGATAGTTGCGTTAAGTAACAAGCCTTGTAATATGCATCAGCTTTTACTAAAAATCTCACATTTTAAACCAAGTTGTAAACACAAATTCTACAGAGCAGACACAACACCAATGTGAAGGAAACTATATTGCATTAGTATATGCACAGGTGTCAAAATATAATAGAGAAAGCAGGACTACTACAACCGAAATTATAAAATGGTCTAATTCAAAGTTCAAACATTTATTTTTTTCCTTTAAATTGCATCATGTATTTATGAGCAGGGTAAGCCAGGCCGCAAAATCATTTGTATAATGCACATCAACTATCATGTATCAAGAAATGTGTCACATCCATGATTCTCAATTTTACACTAGCAAGCTCCAAAAACTTAAGTCACATGGGTTTTCACCCCATTTTTCTACTTACTGTTACATCAGAGAACTTTAGTAAGATCATTCATCAATACACATGATTTACCATCTGTAGAGCATTTTATATTGGATTTCATGTTGTCCTGGTAAGATATGATAATTGTAGTGTGTTCCTCTATAGAGACTGAAATATTAATTTTGATCTTAAACGATGTCAGGTTTAGCAGAAAAATGGAGTTTCTAAACTTTTAAAAGCAAAGGAAGTAATGGAAACCTGAAAAAGAAGTTGCCAAACTGGAGTTTCAGCAATCATAGGCCAAACCTATTGTAGTAAGGTCGTATTGGTCCAATAATCAATGATATGGTCAATACATACTGACATAGCCCAACAACCAAATGATACTTAGGTGATCTTTCATACCCCAGAATATTGAGGAATATTTGCAGGAGCGCCAATCAATGAGAATAAAAAGTGGCCAATAACTAACACTATAGTTATAAGCAAAGGCCTGATCATCCAAATAATTGTTCTATGTCCGAAAACTTTACACACAGGGGTATAAAGCACGCTCCATGGTAGATCATAATAATTGATGTTCAAAATGAGTGTGTACAGCATTTTGTGGAACATCATTATCTGACACATTTTCATGCAACGTAGAAAAGATAAAATAATAATAATATGACCAGGCACTATTCCTCAAAAACAATTATTTTGAGGTAACTGATCTAATTCAGAATGAAGCCAACAATAAAATACAACAAAAGCAAAATGCCATGCAAATATTTATACCTGCAAGCAAATCCCTAATCAGGAATATCAAACATCAAAGATTCAAAGTACAACAGAAACTTACTTGTAGGACCTCCAATGTTAATCACGAGTACGGGCTTTGGCAAAGGTGCAAACTCATCATGCCACGCACTAGCTGCAGTACGAAGTGCAGTTGAATCAATTTGATGTAGAGCTCCTATAGTGAGGGCCTGAATTTAGAAGATTTTAGCATAACAAACAACATTCAATAGTAAACTAAATCTCTAAAGCTAACATTTAATCAGCATCTAAGTTGCTCAAATAGTATAAACCAATTTAAGGAAGTAATCTATGGCCCTGAAACGTACCACATGCCTATCTGGAGGTTCACGTGGAGTAATCCACCTCCGGAGGAACTGAGGAACCTGCTCCTGTGCTTGTGGAGTCAAAGGGTAATAATCGTGGCGAGGAGTAATCACCAGGTCAAATCTATTCAACTGCGACCTTGGATGTTGTATCTACAAACATAAAGTCAAAAAGAAGAGCAAAACACTACAATAATTAGCAAAAATGCACATAAGACTTCTTTTGAATCTTGTTAACACAGGTCGCATTTCTGTAATAATATTCCCTCAAAGCAAGGAAAGCATTCGTATGAAGTCTCAAATTACAATTTCCCCTATAGCTCCTAAAAATTAATAAAAGAATAATGGTAATAAACGAATTGTATTCTCCTTCTGTCCATGACTGATCAGTTAAGGAAATAATAAAAATAATAAAATGGAAAGAAAAATCTATTATGCCTGAAAGTTTTGTGGATATTCCCCACAATTATGATTTTAGATGCAACCCATTTTAGAGTTAAGAGATTTATAGATTATGAGCAATGGAGGAAAAGGTTTGGATGTGGCTCTAGGAGCCTTACTTTCTCACTCTATCATGTCTCCAAATTTTAGTCTAGACAAAATTACAATTTTTAATCTACAGCTAGAATGTTTGTGATGATTTTGAGGGTTTAGATTGAGATTCTGGAATGGAAACAAGTTGATAATACAGCCTCTCAAGTTAAATTGGGCACAAAAAGCAAAAAAACAAAGACAAAATCAAATTCCCAAATTCTGGGTCACCAAACTGTGGGTCAATGCAGCTACAGATGATCGTATGGTCAACAGGGTGCTCCTCGAATAATTGTTCCATTTAAAGAAAGTTTTTAATGCATTAACTTCAACAGGCAAAGAGCCCACAACTTCCTCTTTTAACTTTGTTTTATGAGATCTTGCTCATTGAAAATCTCTGGAAGCCATTATTCAGTCAAGAATTCTTTTTATCATTGTGCAACTTTCTATCAATGTTAAGCGATTTTTTTTTTTTTTCATTCTCTCTGTCCACACTGATTTACATCATTTGGTATCAGAGCCTCAGATCTGATCTGAATTTCCCACTGAAATTGTTCTTTCCACGCCTTAATTTCCTGTTTCTTTCATTCAAACCTTGGAAATGAAATCCTAAAGGTTGTCGGCACTTCCAGAGTCATTTTCTTCGGTGTTTGTGAGCAATCAAAGCTCGAGATGATGTTCTGGCGGTGCTCGATTTCGGTGGATTGTCAATCGCAACTGATCTTCCAGTGTATTGCAGCTTTCTCTGGTATTCTTTCTTGCTCAAAATCAGCTTTGTAGTGTTAGATTCAGTGTGCTACACTAATTTTTTTGCATTTGAATGCCTCATCACAGCACAAACTGTGCTCGACTCCTCTGGAAACAAGACTACATCCAATTATTGATCAGTGAAGTCCATTGCAGTTGATTTTTCCTTGCATTACAAGCTCTATTTAGCCATTGCTATGATCAAATTCCCTATAAATTTCATTGCAGCTGAAAATCTGTCATGTCTAATGTTCTTGAATTTGAGAAAGTTTGGCTGCGTTGTGATCACTTCCATGGGGTTTGTAAGTCATTTTAAATCTGTTCAAGTGAGAATTTGAGGCGTCTTGTATTCAAGTGCTTCTTTCTTGCTGCTGGTGCAAGGAATTAACTACTGTGCTGCTGTAAATCAATTTTACTGATGAAGTTTGAGCTGTTGGTCTGATCATTGTTGATTCGATTGAGAGATTGCTGACTCACCAATCAAATTTGGTGGATGAAAATGGCTCATAGAGGTCGACAAAGGAGAGGAAGAGGCAGGGGAAACCATGTTAATTTTGGTGAAGAAGCTGGTGCTAATCTACCAATTGATAGGAATGTTGGACAGCAGCAAGAGAAATGATGAAATTGTTGAATTGAGAAGGCAAATGGCTGTAGTTATGAAGAAAGTACAACACTTCCACTCTCTTAGTGAGATGTGTGAAGACTCCAAATCCAAATTGAAGTATAATCTCAATTTGGAATATCATATTCAAGAAAAATATCCTTATTTTTCTTGTAAGTTTTGATTCCAATGAGTTGATAAAGTGGATGAATACTCTTGAAAGAGTAATTCATTATTATCAAGTACCAAATATAAAGAAGGTGAAATTGACATCCAATCACCTTGAAGGCAAAGCCTCTGAATGGTGGAAACAAGTGCAAGTGTTTCACCAAAGGAGTGGTCAAGGAAAAAATTAGAGATTAGGAGAAGATGAAGATGAAGTTCAAGAAGAAATTTCTTCAATTTCAAGACTTTGCTTTTGTTGAAAAGGACCAAATTAGAAGCTCTTCAAGGTCTGGACAGCTGCTACAAAGCACTTCCAGATCTGGACAGGTTTGTTTTATAGCTCTCCTAGGGTTGGAATTTCATCTCCTTTTGGAAGAAGAATTGGTTTTGGAGTGGAACAGCTGCTGCAGACTGAAAAAGCCTTAGTTCTAGCCCCTAAACAGCTTACATCCACTTGTTTTAGGTTGTAAAACAGACCCAAGATGGGGTATTTGAGTGCTTCAAGTGTGTTGAAAAGGATGAAATGGATTAGCTATATGATTTTCCAATTTATGATGAAAAGGTGGGTAGTAATTTTGATAGAGAGCCAATCTATGATCAACGAATTTATGATGAAATGGAAGAGATGGAAGGTCAACTCCTAAGTGAGGAAGTTGGTGATAATCTTGAAGAAATCCAGCCCATTTAACATCAATCTTTAAGTAAGGAACATGATGAAGACTTTGAAGAAGATTAGTTGACAATATGCATGTCCGCTGCCCATGAAGGAAAAGGAAGTCTTTATGCCTAAAACAATTTGTCAACTTAATTCTACAATTTTATGGAAGAAAGAAATGATAGTGGTGGCATTTGTGCTTTAATTCCACTAGAGAATGAGGCTAATTTTGAGATTGTTAGTGCTGATTTTGTGGATTTTAAGCCTCCTATAACTTCTCTACTTGCCTTCAACAGCTTCATTCAAGAAAGCGAAGAAAATGGCTTTATAATTGCTTTTACTCCTTGGAAAACAATGGCTGGAAAAGACTGTTTTGGTGATGTTTGTGACTTGTTACAGTCAAATGTGGATGATTTTAAAGAAGAACCAATTTATGATGAATCAAGTGGAGTATAGCCACTTTATGATCAATCCACAAGTGAAGAACAAGATGATAATATTGAAAAAAGTGAGAATTTTGTTGGCACCATTGAAGAAAAGGAATCTTTTGATGGGCAATGTATTGATGAACAAATCCTTACACCTTGGAATGGTTCTTCCAAAATTGAAATTGGGTTGTTTTATGGTCCTCCTTTACTTTCATCTCTTATTCCAGCCATGAAGATTGAGTCTATGCCGGTACCTTTTCATCTACATTCACAAGTTTGTTGTTGTCTTTTGCAACCTCCTCTCTTCATTCAATTTGTTTTTTATTTTTTTATTTTGAGGGATGGGACTGGGAAGGCACACAATAACTTCTTTGATTGGCTAATTTTGATTGCCACTATAACTTGAGGGCAAGTTCTTCTAAAAGAGTGTGAGTCCGATGAGCCTTGGAAGAGATATAATCACTGTCCAACAGTAATAAGTACTGTCCAGCAGGAGTTAGTGACATTCTTGTTATTGTTTTCCTCTTATTTGCTGTCATTTTTACTTGCAAACTGTCATCTACTTCCATCACAGCTTGGTTGCTTTAGTTTTATGCATAGTTAGTTATTAAATTAGATTCTTCTTCTAGAAGCATATAAATATGGTTGTAAGAGGGAATATTTTAAATTTTGATGATTAGAGAATAGTTTCAAGATCTGTGAGAGAAGTTTTCTCTCAAGTTCTCTGTATTTCACCTACTCTCTGTCAATGATAAGTGATTTTCCTTCATTTTCTCTCATTTTCTCTTTGTCCAAACACTGATTTACATCAGAGAGTATCCAGCAAGCATCTATTCAATCATTAGATACAAAATGGAGTGTCTACACTCTACAGCAAGACATAAATGTAACCTTATAACCAAGATGTGACAATATATATTTTTTACGCTATTTGAAACTCATTAAACCAATTAAATTCGAAAACAGGTCTAAAAGAATAGGAAGGAAAATGTTTTCACACATTATGATGCTATGACTCATGAAGAAGAAAAACATAACTACGAAAAAATGATATTAAATTTGGACAATAGAAGATATTGAAGTAACCTGCCTGTCTTAGAATTAAGATGAGTGAGCTAATCAAAATACAAGAATGTAAAATGGTTAAGGCACATCGACCTTGCTAATTCACCTAATTGACCGTCCAATTTTAAAAACAAATAAGTTCAACAAACTATAAAAGGAAAAGAAAGATGCTAGTCACATCAACTATGGGGCTAACCTTTGCCTTGTTAACAAAGAATGTGCACAAGGCTTCATTCTACCCTTCCCCATCCACCCCTAAGTCCTTCCTGGGAATAAAATAAGAAATAACATGTACCATAAAAGATGAAGACTGAATTGCATGATTTTAGCTAACTAATATGAGATACACTAAAAATACATAGCCGTTACATACTACCAATACATAGCTGTTACATTAAGTAAATGATAGTCAACATTAATACAACTTCAATACTATTTAATTGCCTGCACCATACATCCCCACTCAAATGAAACTTGCCCTCTTATTTTGGCAACAAAATATGGTTGCAATCATGATTAACCATTTAAATGACCTATCGTGTCAATCTTAGAAACCACCTCTGCACCAGCTGAGCAATCCAACATGTCATCGAATCTTGGAATTGGAAAATGATACTTAATAGTAATCTTGTTGCTTGCTCTACTATCCACACACATACTGAATGATCCATCCTTTTAAGGAGTCAAAAGAGAGGGCACTGCACAAGGACTGATACTAGCTTAAATATAGCCTTTATCTAAAAGCTCTTGAACCTGTCTTTGCAATTCATTCCTCTCTTTCGGAGTCCTTCTATAGGCTGCCTTGTTAGGAAGCGCTGCACCGCGTATTAAATCAATACAATGTTGAATATCCTGCATGGAAGGCAACTCGGGAGGCAATTCTCGAGGAAAGACATCCAAATATTGCTCCATCAAAGTCACCTACACACTAGAAACATCATTTCCAACCACTAGTTCTTGTGGAATTAAGGCAAACACATAGCCACTTTCTTGGCTTTCTAAAATAAAACTCTTGGAGGCAAGCAAAGAAGTTGTAGGAGCCTTAGAGTTCACCTTCTCATGGGCAGCAAAGTAAATTGATGATTTTCTTTGCTTAATGTGTAAGTATTCTTCTTTCCATCATGAATAGTTTGGCGGTCATATTGCAAAAGCCTTCCAAGAAGGATATGGCAAGCATCCATAGGTGCCATATCACACCAAACTTCATCAAATACTTTTTATAAATAGAGAATGGCACCAAGAATCACTTTGTCACCTCGACTTCATTTCCTTTCCTGAACCATGAAAGTTTGTGAGGATGAAGATGCTCATGAGTGGAAAGCTTCAATTTGTCAACAAATTCAAGGAAAACTGCGTTTTCACAACTTCCCCCATCAACAATCATGTTGAAAACTCTTCCCCTAATACTATGAGTGGTGTAGAAAATATTAGCTCTCAACTAATCTTCTTCCAATTCATGCTAGGGAGCAAGAAGAGTCTTCATCATGAGTGCAACACCTTCTTCCTCATCAAAACCACCACTCACTTCCTCATTTAGAGGCTGGTCATACACAGGAAAGTCATTTTTTGGTTCAACTTCCTCCACTTGTTCCATCAAAAGATTATTCATGGATCTTTGACAATTCAAAGACTTATGCCCCAGTTCTCCACGTTTGAAACACTTAAATCCCTTTCCTTGGGACTATTTTTCACCTCCCAAATGATTAGAACTAGGCCATTTATGGATTGGAATAATAGCTTTTTCAGGCTGTAAATGCTGTCCAGGTTCATAACTACTTCCTATACCATAGGTAGATGAACTTTCAGCCTTAGAATAGTTAGGAAAAGTCTATCCATACTAGGAAGTGCACTGAAATTGCTGCCCTGACCTTGACGTATTTCCATTTTGTTGCTTTTCAACTAGCAAAGCTCAATTATATGCCTTTGAAACAGTCCATATTGTTTGCAGCCCAAGCACATCTTGAATAGAGGACTTAAAACCACTCACTTATCTAGCCACCATTTGCTCTTCATTCTCATTCAAGTCAACCCAAATAGCAAGTTGATAGAATACTTCGGCATACTCATCAACACTCATGCTTTGACTATAGTTATGTAAATTCTTGTAAAGAGTTGCAGTATAGTTGAATGAAAGAAATTTCTCTCTAAGCTTCTTCTTCATTTTACCCCAATCTCTAATATTTCCTTTCCCACTCCTTTGGCGGAACATTTGCAATTATTCCCACTAAGTAGATGCTCTTCCCTTGAGGTAAAGTGATGCCAATTTCACCTTCCTCGTCTTGGACACTTCATAGTAAACAAATACTCTCTCAAGAGTATTCAACCAGTCCACAAATTCATCCAGATTGAGACTTCCTTGGAACTTGGAATCTCAATCTTGATGTTGTACTCAAATGTAGGCTCATGCCTTTTGAGTTTCAACATATTGTCTCTCTCTTGGAGAAACCCCAAACAGATTGTCAAAATAAATGTCTGTCCTCGGACTCATCACTAACCTCATTTGGAGGTTGCATGCACTGTACCATCTCCGTAAGTGCAGCAATTTGCCTACTCAAATCAGCAATTTTATCAGTTTGTCCTTGGTTATGCTGCTGTCCAACATTTCCCACCGGAGAGTTCGCATCAACACCTTCCTCAAGGGCCAACTCATTTGATATCTTCTTCCTTGACCTCGATGTGCCATAAGAATCTTCAAAATACAACATAACGGTACCCAAACTACTCCACCAGCAGTGCAATTTCCAGCTTCCAAACCAGATTTCAAGATAAATTGATGTGATTGTTCTTCCAAGACAACTCGATTACTACTAAGACTGTTTTGAAGCTTTGGATGCAAGAAGAAAACCAAGAAAAGCGAATTTGAAATGCCGGCACCTAGATCTCACTTCTAGTGTTTTGGCTCAAAGAGAAACAAAGAAATCAGGACTAGAAATTGATCAAAATCAGTGGAGCACTGATACTAAATAATGAAAATCAACAACAAATTTCACCAAGAATTAAGAAGAAACTAATCTGAAATTGAAGATTCAAAACTGGAATTACAGGTGCAGCAAGAACAGAGTTTCTACCCTATTTCAGATCTGAAATTGATATAAATTGACATAAACTAACTTCTCTAGCATTAACAATACAACTTCAATACTATTTGACAACCTATTTAATAGCCTGCATCAACTTGTGTCCAGCATAGAGCCTCCTCGGTTCATGAGGAACTTATAGGCCACAACATGGGCAACAAAAAGAGGAATGAAAAACAAAAGGCCCTACTCAATTTGCACCATGGAAAGATATACATATCCCATAAAGAAATTAAATAAACCGTGTGGATCTTAAGGAGGAGAAAATACTAGCTATTGTGTACCAAGGTGTTGTTATGCACAATTGCTACATGCTAGAACACCATCTCTTTCCATAACAAAATAGAGTATGAGGAAAGAGAACCTAATAGTTAAGCACAAGAAAAAGGAGTTCCACTGGAAATCGCAAGAATATCATGTTCTTCCCTTTCTCCACACTTCTTTTCTCTTTTCAGTTACAATTGACGAAAACATGGTAGCAAGAAAGGGGTAAATTAGGTTTATTTCAGATAGTCATTACCTTGGGATAGTTATAACTTACAAGGGGTTAAATATAGCAAAAAGGGCGGATATTGCCACCCCCAAGTGCCCCCCCCCCCCCCCCTTCTCAACATTTGCCTCTTTTCCAAATATGCCTTCATGCAAATTTATCATTAAGGACATTTTACATTTCAATATTCCAATTTTAATGCCTTAGCAATTGATTTTCTCATCCCACCCCTATATTCTAAACACCCCATCTTTCTAACCACTTTATCATCCCATCTAACCTAATCCTATCCCTTTCCCCTTTACATCCTCACCATTGGGCTATCCCCAATGACTTAAAACCCTAAAACCCATTTGATGAAGGATTCAAAAGGACATGGAAATCCATTCAAATTCAAGATGATACCCGTTTGGGACCTTCCTCGATT
>JAESVK010000622.1:1519721-1544440 GCA_017140935.1 Hamamelis virginiana
GGGGGCGGCCGCCGGCGCCTGGGGGGGGGGTTGTGGAAATCATATGAATGGGTGGCAATATCTGCCCATTTTAGCAAATTTATCAATACTTTCAAATTAGGTAGACAAATTAGTAATTATTTAGCTAGTAAATTAAGTTTACAAGATGTTACTATAATGACGTACTGTAGAGGTATTTTAACATGAACTATATTCATGCAACTCATGCTACTATAGCTAAGGGTACAACTCTGTTTGGCTTGGAATAAAATTGGAACCAGACCAATCTAGGTCAGCGATGCTAAACCTGAAACAGAACTGAGCCGAGGTACACCTAGAATGGAACCAAACCAAGGTCGGGGTTGGTTCAGTTTGGTTCGTGATATGACATCACCTAAATGGCTAAACCTACTCCCAAACAACGCGTATTTTGATGAAAAAAATAATTAATAAGCTTCTTTGGAAAAATTAATTTTACAAAAATTAAGACCAAAACATACACCAAAATTCAAATTAATAGCATATTTCTTAATAAAGTAAGCTAATAGAATAACTAACAAGAAATATTTCAAATGAAAAGCCAATATTTCAAATAATAAGACCCTAAATCATTCCCTTTCTTTCCCCCTTTTTTGGGTTTAATGTGTATTAGGGTGTATGGGTTTGAACCAGTCCAAGTTGCACCCCTAACTATAACAGTGAACAATTTTTATCAGATAAAAATTATATTATATTATAAATAGAAAAGAGAAGGTTAATTACAACCACTGAACACACTAAGTATACAACAAAACAAGAACTAAAAATAACAACATCAAAGTGCTCAATAAAAGATTGAAGGAGTCACGCGATACTAAAAAAGCAAACTCTTTCCACTCAAAAAGCTTTCTAGCTACACTAGTTATGTCTTTCTATGTCCTTTAACTTAGGTTTCAATTGATAGCTAGGACTAAATTGACTGACGGGCTAGGGTTTTTAATTTATAAAAAGGGTTGCAATACTCTCTTTTCTTGAGAGAGTGAATATTGAATTGAGAATCTATAGCTTTGGAGCATTGTCTTAAAGGTGTTGGTTCTCTACAATTACACACTGTTTCAAACAACAGCCCCTCATTAAACCATCAAAACAGCCCCTTAAAAGCCCTAACTCTACAATCAAAACCCTATTCTACCAATTCTTAAAGCCAACCTAACCCCAATTCTTCATTATAGAGCTGGATCTTTTGAAAGGTCCTCTTTCAAACAAGCATATGATTAAAACAAGTGACAACTTAAGGAGGTAGCAAATTTTTTTTTATGAGGTAAAGATATGTTATATTATATATATAAAGAAAGGGTCAGAAACAACCCCTATTCATGGGAGATATACAAAAGAAAACCAAAAATCATAACAGCAAGGAGCTCCAAAAAGAGGTTAAAAGACTTGTTCAAAACGACCCCTGGCTACTGTTCACCATGTTTTAATGATGTACTCATTCATCATTAAATCAGATCTGCTGTTACAATACCCTGCAGCCCGTGAAACCAGGGACTGATCCGCTACAGTTGCTGCCCTGCCACTGCCATGAGCATTGTGGTCCCTTTGATTTCTTTGCCTTTTATTTGTTAGTTACCTTGTTTGTTAGTACTGTTATTTGTACTTGGTGACAGCCTAGTACTTTTAGTTTTTCTCTTAGTTACAACTAGAAGATTCCCTATAAATAGAGGGAAGTTATCATTTTAAATCAGTTTTAGATCTGATTTTGAATTGTCAAAAGAGACCCTCTCTCTCTCTCTCTCTCTCTCTCTCTCTCTCTCCTGTAATTTCTAGAAGTTTCCCAATAAATAAGCATTTTCCTTTCATTTTCTTGCATTTTCTTGTTTGCCAAACAGGAGGATTGCATCATTTAAACTTCCATCTTTTCCCTTGTCAAATGATAATACAAACAGAACAAGGGAAGAGAACTAAATATTTCCAGAGAACCTACACTGGAAATCGCAGCAATGCATTGGTTTTCCAAAAGATGAATGGAAGGTCCACTCAGAAAGTGTTGATCAAAAGAAAAGATCCACTCAATAAGACAATGACACATTAATATCCTAGAACATAACAAACAATCCAGAAGCATAAGGAGGGAACAGAGATTTGGTATTGTGCACCCCCTTTATGAGGCTGGCTATTGTACGCCAATTTTGCAACTCCATCTTCTTTATTGACAAAACAAACTAAGCACAGCAAGAGACCCCAATTGTAGGTTAAAGAACAAACAACCTTTTTCTGCCACAACTCAAAACAAACAAATCTTTTTTTCTTCTCCCTTCAAATGAAGGTGTGGCACTCAGAAGCATTTTTTGTTCATCTAATCTTTTATTTGATTTATTTATTTATTTTTGATAAGCTGCAAAAATTTTATTAAAGAGAAAAGATATAGACATGAGAGGACAAGATGTCCTCCAACAACAACAAAAAAGAAAAGGAAAAAAAAAAAAAAAAAGAAAGAAAAAACATCTCACACCCCACAAACCGATCCAATTTCCCCTAATAACAAATAAGGGCACCTAAAAAAATTACTTTGAGACAGAAGCCCATAAAGAAGTAATATGAGAAACCCTATCCATAAAAAATCAACGCTCTAAACTCTGTCCTCATACACCCTTAAATTCCTCTCCAACCAAATAGCCCAGAAAATGGCCAAAAACGTACTCTTATATAGGAAAGAGGAGCTCCACTGGAAAGAGTGACAACATGATGGTTTCCCACAAGGCCACAACGAAACAGAGGAGCAGTAGCAGCTAAAAGAGGGAGCAATGATTTGCAATTGTCGCCCCCCCCCCCCCCTCTCCTTGTAAGGTTACCTATTACGCACGTATTTTAAACTCCTTCCTTGACAAAAAAATAAATAAAATTGAACAAGGGAATAGAACCTAGCGCATAATGTAGAACAAAGAAACTCCACTGGAGATAACAACGTATTGGTTTCTCACAGCAGAACAAAGGAGCACAAATCAGCCAACATGATCTAATGAAAGATCATAACAGCACATGGATTTCAAGAAAATAAAAAGTCATCATGTACAAGTCATGGCCAACTGGACTCAAAATGAACTGAAAAGAAAAGAAAGCTGTGACCAATGGTTTCGTTCGGATGGCAACATCACCAGCAACAGGAGCAAATTCCCCAATAGTAGTGCGTCACAAGAGGTCCATCATAAGATCATGCCATAAAAGAAGAGAAATACGATACATAAAATTTTAAAAAGATCTATCAAAACCTAATCAAAACCTAATCATCATCAAATTTAAAAGGGTACTAATCAACATTGATGATATGGTATACAATTTTGCACCAAATCGCAATGCAACAACCTCATGATATTCCTTCATCTTCAATGAGATCAAAGATAATAACCATAGATAGCCATCCTAGTAGTGCATTAACTACAATTGAATTGTTTAATACAACAAGGAGTAAACTGAAGTGCTTTAGAAGTAGATTATTTGATAATGTGGAAATCGATAGAAAGATATCGTCTCATTAACAAACCTGAACAACAAAAACATTTTCAGATGCTAATCGTCTAATGGAGCTTGCAATAGAAATGGTATCCCTGCCAGACGCAACCACCAATAATGGGCCATCCCTGAAAGAAATCACAATTCTGTGTTTATATGTAGTCAAACATATATCATCTCTTCAGCCACAAGAAACTAAAGCAAGGATCCTTGTTGCATTCCTATTGGTACACTTCAAAATCTAAAGTAAAAAATCTATTGGATTGGATTTAGAAATTATACAATTCAATGACCTGACAATATGTTTAGATATAACAGAAAAATCAACAATTCCATTATCATAACAAGCATTACTGTACATTATATAGTGTGAAGTCATATGATGATAAATCATAACAAGCATTACAGTACATTATATATTATGAAGTCAATACGACTACAATATATTTTTTTTTTTCTGGACAACAGGAAACAAATATGATTGTATAATTTACCAAAGAATACACCCACACAAGACATCCCATCCCCACTAGAAAATGTTCAAAGCATGTCTGCAGTTGAAGTTAATTTATGTAGCTTAAAAAGGGGAATAAAACACAAAGTTCAAATTCTACATTAAAATGTCACATAACATTAAAATTTTAAAATATATATTGTTTATAAAATAACAAATGAATAAATCAATAATCTTGTATTTAAAGGGATTTCTACCTCTGATATTTTCAAATATATTGGATATTTATTGATAAATATTGGCTGATATATTGTGTTTTTTTACATGTACTTGTGGATATTTTCAATATATCCCGATTTATCGGTCGATATTTTGAGGAAAAGATATGCAAGTCTAATGTTGTATCGATACCCTCAGATATACACGGATATATCAACAATATATTGGCGGTGATATATTGGATATCTTAGTCCTTGAATTTAGGTTTGCTAGTTGGCATGTGGCCGTCAAAAGAGGGGGGGGGTGGGGTGGCGTTTTTTATGGCTAATAAAATTAGTTTTGAAAGTTTTCACTTCAACCCTAGTTTTTAGTATTCTTTGTGAATCAACAAATTCTAGATCTATTTCTATTCCTATATCTCCAACTTTTCAAAAGAGATCTCACCGAACACGGCATCACACAACTAATCCCAAAAAACTTAAAACAAAATACCCACAACTCCCTCTCCACCCTACAATGCATAAGAAGATGGCCCACCAATTCTGCTTCCTCTTTGCACATAATGCACCAGTTTGGGATGGCAATACCCCTCTTAAGCAAATTATCCACAATCAAACACTCGCACCACACTGCTGTCCATGTAAAAAATGCAACCTTTGTAGAGGCACGTGTCTCCCAAATGTTATGCATTGGGAAAAAAAACTGCCCTCCCTTACTAAACAAGAGTTTAAAATAGGACTTAACAGAAAACATCCCATTCTTGCCTTCATTCCACACAAGCACATCCTCTAAACCCCTATCAAAATCTCTTGTATACAATCTCTCCAAAAAGGTCATCATGATATCCATCTCCCAATCCTGCAAATTCCTCCTGAAAACCCCATCCCACTCCTTCACATCACCTCTCCCAGACACACTATTTTATATAAGCATCCTTACTAACCACAATATCAAAAAGGTCCAAGAAATCATCCTTGAAGGCCACCTCTCCACACCACACATCCTTCCAAAGTTGTGCCCTAACACAATTAGATCATATAATAACAGGAAAATGCACCTTTTGTATAAATGTAGGAGGGAGTGGAGATTGCAACAAGAATACTCTTTTATTGTTTTCATTGATGGATAATAGAGGTTCAGTTTTTCCAATTATTCAATTAGGTTTATGAGTGGCATATATACTGATCTTATATTTTGCTTGCCTTGAAAGACATTTGGACATTTTTGTCAACATGTAATAAGCTATAGAGTATGTTATTGATATTCAATTAGGTTTATGAGTGGCATATATACTGATCCTATATTTTACTTGCCTAGAAAGACATTTGGACATTTTGTCAACATGTAATGAGCTATAGAGTATGTTCTTGAAAATAAATGTTCTTTGTGAAATATATGAATATAATGAGTTTTAAAAGCTGTTTGGAAAAAGGTTTGGAGATTTCTTTTTCATATTTTTTGTAATTTTTTATTTAGAATTAATTAATAATGAATATATTTATCGTCATGATGACGTTATGGTTTGATACTGTCAAACTGGTTGACCCGACGGTTGACCAGTCACCCTGTCACTTTTACGATTTAATGAATGGTTCATTTTGAAAACATTGGTTTCATGTGAAAGAACTTAATACATCAAGAAAACCACAAGTTAGTTACATGTAATAAATGCCAAATAAACTTGACAAACTCACCAATGCATCAAAACTATGCATAGATAGACATTTATATAATTATATCAAAGTAACATAGAACTTAATTGGAGTACCTGTGATCATTAATAGATACTACTCAAGATACAACTTTTGCAATAAATACCAAAACACATTGCAACAATGCCAGAAATGATTGGAATAGCAACTTTCACCTGCATTAAGGATCTGTTACAATATCCTCACTAATAAGAAATATCAACCAGCAGGAATGTCCTGGCATGCAAAACCACCAATCTATATCAACATGATTCATGTATCTCATGTACACTTTAAAGGGCATAACTATGGCTATGATGATTAGCAGAAATGCCAAAATATTTTTTGATGGAGAACTTTAGATGCCTTGACATGGTTCGGGCATACCTTGCATACATCACTAACATTAACTGCCCATTTACACCACTCTAAAATCCTTCGTTTTCTTTTCTTTACTTTGTTGTGTGTGTGCACGTATTTTTTTGTTTTTGTTTTTGTGGGGTACCTTGTAACATTATGTTATTTTCATGCCCGATACTATACACTTATACAGGCAATCAGAAAAGGTTTTTTTTTTTTTTTTTTTTTTTCATGCCATTTTTAAGGCTCTTCTAAGCATGAAGAAGGTTGTTCTAGTTGAAAGTGCATCTTTCTGAACACAATATTTAAGGCGAAGTAAAGAAACCAATTCCAGCAAAACTACATATGGAAAAGGAAAATACTTTTCATAAGTCTCGCGAGCCATGGTCACAATCTGCTTGACATCGGCTTCTAAAACAGACGACAAGCCAGTACTGCCACCATTTTCGGTTGGTAAAGGCACAAGTTTCTTCCCCCGGGATGTTAACAGAAAGATCTGCCTTCTGACATAGTCTAACTTCTTGTGAAGAGAAACTGGAAGCCAGTGTAGCCACTCATTGATTCCTCCTCTAGGCCTCGTAACCCGCTGCATACGATGTCAGTATAAGAATACAAAATCATAAACAATGGCCAAAACGAAAAGTTTGGATACTACATGGTGAAGAAATGTTTTGTAAATCAAAAATGAAAAAGCTGGGAATCAAGGCAGAAACATATTAACAGTTAGCCCCTGTTCATGGTAGTTGAAAACAGAATATCTTAACACATAAAAAGCACACAAAACATGCCAGAAGTGAAAGTGTTTTCCAAAACCTAAAAGTGAAATTGCCAGTAAGAAAAGTGTTTTTCCGAAATTAATTTTCAAAAACACATAATCAAACACAATACTAACTCACATATAGAATTTGCTTATCAGATAGGCCGAGAGCGCGAACCAAACCGATGCTCTGATTCTCCGAACCGGGAAAGCCATTACCAATTACAATGGCCCGTCTGATAACGCTGTAAACGCCGCCTTCGAAGATCTCCGGCACGCCCAAAGAACCGCTAGGCGGTTCAGGAAGCCTAATTGGCCTCATCCACTCCAACTATATGTGTAAAACCCTAACCCGATTGGATTCAATTCAAAAATAACAATACAGAGAGAGAAGAACGGATGAATTTCTATGGATTTGAGAAGTAGGTTTCAACTGTTTTATCAAATTGAAGAGATTTGAAATAGAATCTACAAACGAACGAGAGAGAGAGACAGTTGTGACGAAGGTTGCGTGTGTGAGGAGTAGAGGTGGATTTGGCTGCGACAACTGCAACCGGTTAGACAACGGAAGTTTTCTCAGGCTCACCTTCCATGGTATATTGCAAATATTCGCTGCCTTTAGGCGCTGGCTTTGTAAAAACGGTGTAACCGGGTGCGTTTTGATGCTGGCTTGGAAAATGCAGCGTACCTTGATGTATTTCAACGCCACCTTGCAAAACTACGCATTTTATTTTTTATTTTTTTAAATTACAGTACAACTCCTTTATGATTTTATGATTTACTTGTTACATCTCTTTAGCTTTAATTCGAATAGTCTGATCTCTAATAGTTTTTATTTGTGATATCTTTTACTATTTTTTCATTCAGTCGTTTGACTCTTTAACAAAAATAATATTAAACTCATCATTTTTACATTGAGTATTTATCGTACATGTACTGCTTATGCATTGAGAAAATTATTTTATAGAAATTAAATATATATTGAGAAAAATTATGAAACTTCACTAACATACTGAAGTTAGCTTTATTGCTAGTACTTCAGAGACTTGTTGTGTAGACTCCGGTACAACTAATCACATTTGTAATTCGTTGCAGGATTTTCGGGAAACCAAGCGACTAGGTGATGGAGAGATTGTGCTGAACTTGGGGTAGGATGCAAAAGTTGTTGTTGTGTCAATAGGAGTAGTAGAATTAGTTTTTCCTAATAATAAGATATTGGTTTTACTGGATTGCTTATTTGTGCCTACTGTAAAGTGTAATTTAATTTCAGTTTCTACACTTATTAAAGTTGGATATTCTTTTTTATTTGGATCTGAAGTTGTTATTAAAAAAATAGTTCTTTTATTTGCTCTGCTAGTTTAACCAATAGTCTCTATCTTATTACTCCTAATTCTTTTGAAATACATGACACAGAAATGAATGAACCACCTAAGACTTTACATTCAAAGAGAAAGTTTTTTTCTACTAATTCAACACAACTTTGGCATATGAGGCTTGGTCATATTAATCTAAATAGGATTAATAGACTGGTCAAGGAAGATATTTTACCTTTATTGGTTGTCGAACCAATACCAATTTGTGAATCCTGTTTGGAAGGTAAGATGACAAAGAGACCCTTTTCTGCAAAAGGCAACAGGGCCAATGATGTGTTAGAATTAGTTCATATTAATGTGTGTGGTCCCTTGAATATCAAAGGAAGAGGGGGTTTTAAGTACTTTATCACTTTCACCGATGATTACTCTAGATTTGGTTACATTTATCTATTACACCGCAAGTCCAAAGCTTTTGAAAAGTTAAAAAAGTTTAGGGCGGAAGCAGAAAAACAATTAGATAAATATCTAAAATCTTTTCGATCTGATCAAAGAAGAGACTACCTCTCTAATGAATTCAATGATCACGTATCTCATAATGGGATTATATCCTAGTTGTCTGCACCTGGCACACCTCAGTAGAATGGTGTAGCAGAGAGAAGAAATAGGACTCTTTTGGACATGGCAAGTCTATGCTGAGTTATTCTGACTTACCTTTATTTCTTTGGGGCTATCCCTTGGAAACAACAATGTATATTCTAAATGATGTTCTAACTAAATCTGCTCCTAAAACTCCATGGGAGTTGTGGACTGGGCGAAAACCTAGTCTGCAACATTTTTCGTATTTGGGGTTGTCCAACTTATGTACTGAAAGGGAAAATTGATAAGTTGGAACCTAGATCAAAATTATGTTACTTTGTAGGCTACCCTGAAGGAACTAAAAGTTGGTTGTTCTATAATCCTAGAGAGCAGAAAGTGTTCGTCGGCACGAATGCTGCTTTTTTGGAAGAGGATTATATGAATCGAAAACATAGGAGCAAGATAGTTCTTTATGAAATGTTAGATAAATCGACAGATTCTGTAATTGATGCCACTGGATTAAAACAAGATATGCCTGTAACTACTGAACCTGAACATATTATTATACCAGTACCACATCGTAGTGGGAGGATTATCAGGCCACCTAATAGATTCATGTTTCTAGGAGAGGCTTTTTAGGCAGTTCCAGAGGAACAGGAATCTTATCCTACCAGTTACACTGAGGCCATATCAGATATGGATTCAGAACGTTGGCAAGAAGCTATGAAATCAGAAATGGAGTCCATGTACTCTAATAAAGTTTGGGAACTTGTGGATCCACCTACCAATATTAAACCTATTGGGTGCAAGTGGTTCTACAAGAGGAAAAATAAATCTGATGGGAAAGAAGAGACTTATAAAGCAAGACTAGTGGCGAAGGGGTTTACTTAGAGATAAGGTATTGACTTTGAAGAGACTTTTTCACCAGTAGCCATGCTTAAATCTATTCGGATTCTCTTATCCATTGTAGCTCATTTTGATTATGAGATTTGACAAATGGATGTCAAGACGACATTCTAGAATGGTCGTCTTGAGGAAGACATCTATATGATGCATCCAGATGGGTTTGTAGCAAAAGGTCAACAACAAAAGGTTTACAAGTTGCATAAGTCTATTTATGGACTTAAGCAAGCATCTCATAGCTCGAACATACGTTTTGATGAAGCTATCAAATCATTTGATTTCTCTCAAAACGTTGATGAAACGTGTGTATATAAGAAGTGTGGAGGAAGTGTGGTGGTATTCCTAATTCTTTATGTTGACGACATCCTTCTCATTGGGAATAATGTAGGAGCGTTGTCAACGGTTAAAATTTGGTTGGCTAATCATTTTTATATGTAGGACTTGGGAGAAGCCAATTACATCCTTGGGATTAAACTCTTGCAAGACCGCAAGAATAGGATGTTAGGGTTATCTCAAGCGGCAGATATAAATAAGGTACTAGTAAGGATTGCTATGCAAGACTCTAAGAAAGGTCACTTACCATTCAGGCATGGAGTTTCTCTCTCCAAGAATCAGTGTCCTAATACACCAAATGAGGAAAAAAAGATGCAAAGAATTCTTTATGCTTCGGCAGTTGGAAGTCTCATGTATGCTATGTTGTGCACTAGACCTGATATCTGTTTTGCAGTGGGCATGGTCAGCAGATATCAATCCAATCTAGGTAAAAAACACTCGATAGCTGTCAAGCATATTCTCAAGTACTTGAGAAGGACTAGAGACTATATGCCTGAAAAATTACATGGGAGTAAAGTATATAGCGGAATGGTAAACAAAAATTTTTCCTCTATTTTAATCATCCCAAGGATGTTCTCAAACGTTGATAAGAATCAAAACTTTAAATAAACATTAAATTAAAGCTTACTTGATGTTCCTTGTTGATGCGAATCCTTCGAATCCTCAAGCTCCAAAAAAATAGTAGCCTCCAACGGTATCCACATGAGCACAAACCTTTTGAACCCTTGCACCTTCACAACACTTGAGAAGACACAAGCTTGGAGAGGGAGAGGAGAGGACGGCTAGAGAGAGAGCGCCCTTTGATAGCTCACGGCCCTAGGGTTTCCCACCTTCTAATTTGGCTCATTTCTCTTTTATGATGAGTGGTTACTTAGTGCTAGCATGACCCATCATCACATATTTATAGAAAATATTCTTTGTATTTATAATTTGACCCCTCACTTATTAACTATTAATAACAAGGACCAAAACAATTATAAATAAGAATATTCCCCTCCCCTAATTCAAGAGACTCACTTATGCCCTTATGTGTGTGACCTATTGGGTTCATACTAACCTAGTATTAGCCAGGGACATCTCATGTCTCCCAAAATAAAAACTTTCTATTTATAATTTGATTGGAACAATTCCAATTTTGCCCTCAATGATAACACTTACCATTGGGCCTTCACTGGTCATGAGTGACCTCTAGCAACATATCATGACGTACCCTAGGTGTGGGTGAATATATTAATATAAATGAACCCTTTGTGTTATAGATAATCCTTCACCATACAATATCATGATTTAAGTTAATTGGGTATGGAAGCATGTCAAACCCTAACTTAATCAAGTGTTACAAATTCGCTAAAGTATAATCTCAATTAGGTAAACCCATGAAAACTCTTTTCTTGGTTTCCTACTACTTTGGCCAAATACTTTATTGAGATTGTATATTTGTGAATTAACATTGACATTCTCCCTTTTATATCAAGGGTGGTGATTCCCTATTGCACACTCACTTATCTTTATACATAACTTACTAGTGCCAATGGGTGGATTACATTCTGATGGTTAAGAACGTACAAGATACTATCAAACTCTAATAACCCATGTATAAGATAACTAGTGGTGTCTCAGGTCTAAGGATTACAATTTGTGACTATACACATGAGTAGATTTTGACATGCAAATAAAACTCTATAAGCTATACTCATATTGGTCACGTTCAGTGTACTTGTTCTTTAACAAGCACCCACAGGTTTACGTACTATAGTGTCACTACACAAATGGTATGAGACTCACCATCCTCCCATTGGAGCTAGTATAACCTGTGCTAATCTTAACGGTTTATAATTGCCCAAATATATAAACCTATTATTAGGAACAAGTCTAGGATAGATGTACTTTTAAAGTTATAAGTCTCTTTATCTCAACACTTGAGATATAGCTCTCTATCATACTCTCCAAGGACTTTATCATAAACAGTAATTAAACACAAGTTTACATGATAAAATAAGCCATTTCATAAATGAATATAATTTCATAAATGAATATAATGAAATATAATGTTTCCCTAAATACAACCTAACAATAGGTTTTAGGGCATATATACATCTAATATGTTTATGGCAGTAAGGATTTAGTTCTAGTTGGTTACACAGATTCAAACTTCATGTCTAATAAAGATTCCAAAAAATCTACCTCGGGGTATGTGTTTACAATAGGTGGGGGAGCCATCAGTTGGAGGAGTATCAAGCAAAAATGTATTGTAGATTCAACCACTGAAGCTGAATATGTAGCAGCTTGTGAAACAGCTAAGGAAGGAGTATGGCTCAAGAAATTCCTTTTAGAGCTTGGAGCGGTAATGTAACATCCTGTAGACATCCATTTTTGACCATGGGAAGGGTCATTAATGGTTGTTTGTGATTTGAGGTGAAATAAGGTGTTAAAACCCTAAGTTGCCAGTTTTGCCCTTATGAGCAGTTAGATAGAGGTCATTATCGCATGTACGTTTTTAGGTCAGATTGGGTCGGTTCTTTTTGCATTTAGGTTTTTAGAGAGTCCATAGATGTCCCTGCCAAGTTTCATGGCATTCTAAGTCAGGCTTGAGAGGTGATTAGGGTTTTTGCGACTTAAAGGACAATGTTGTCCTTCGAGCCACAAAAGTGCTTAAAAACCTTTGAGCAGGTTTTGGGTTGTCCCGAGACTTTGGCATAGGTAATTAGGATGTATTTGGTAGCAAAGTTGATCAGTGGCAAGGCTTGTTGAGCCTTTTGGCTCATGTTTGTCTCTCGAGGCCCAAAGGCCCATTTTTAGCTCATATTAGGGTTTCAACCGGGAACGACCGGGATTCGATCTTTTTAACAAATGGAGGCCTTCACAAGCTTCAAAACACTTTCTTAAATGTTTCCAAAACTTGTTTCGAGAAGTGTAAATGATTTCGATAACGATTGCTTAGCAGATTTCAAAACCCTAATTTGGGCCCGGTAGGCCCAAAACAGCTAATCGGTCAGCTTTTTCCTAAAACCTTGACTTTGGTCAATGCATTTTCACTTCAAACACTTCTCAAAACATGGAGAATCGAATCACAATCGTTTTGGCGTTTGAATCGTCAAATTTGGACTTGAAACGGGCCCAAAAAACCAAAAAAAACCAAAATCGGGTCGAAACGGGCTTAGATAGGCCCACATAGGGGAAAATTAGGCCAAAAGCTCGATGACCATCCACCTAGGGATGGCCAACCGTCCCCTAGTGGATGGTCACCCGAGCATTTAGCCTATACCTGCTATTTTTCAGTCTTTTTGATTCCTAGGACTTTGCCAAGTGTCTAGCCCGGCCTTGGAAACTTTGGGATGAACTTGAAGACCTTGGAAGACTGATTTGTGACCCTTGGATCATTCCTAAGAGTTTTAATGTGAGTCATTGATCAATTTGAAGCTTCTTTATAAATAGAGAGCCCTGAAATCAGTTTTAGCACAACTCATAAGGCATTTAGAGAGCCAAACTTAAAGAGTAAAGCTTAAGGTACTACATTAGTCCTTTAGCATCCTCAATCATATTTTTTGAAGTCTTTGAAGGTTAGAGAAGAAGCTAGGAGCAAAGAGAAGAAGGCAAAAAAGGTTAGTATAATTAATCATTGAGTTTGTTTTAAGTTTGCATACTTCATCTTCTTCTTCTTCTCTTTCATTCTTCTTCTATGTTCATACCATGCTAGGGATGGATACCTAAGTTGGGTATTCCAAGGTTAGGAGTAAAGGTTAGTTGCATATAGGTTAGCATATAATTTTCTGCACTTAGGAGTTTTGCATAAAAGAATTTAAGTCTAGTTTGTTTGCTTTGAGTATGCTAAATTAAAAGGTTAATAGGAACATGTTTAGGTTTGTTTGTATCATTCATTTTCATGTTTAATGCTTGAAATATCATATGAATTGTGATTGAGGGAACGAGCTAAGGTAAGTCCCTTTTCTTATGTTAAAATTTGTGTTTTTAAGCATGATGCATGCTTATTTTGGTATATCATATTAGGTTGCATATTAGGTCATTTACACCTTTTTATTCATTATTTTCATGGGTTTTAAATCCACTTTTTGATTGCATATAAATCTGTCCAAGGTTTAAAGTAATCTTAAAGTGAATTAAAAATCATTTTTTAGGGTCAAAGTTAACTTAGAAACATGCCTAGGTTCACATAGATAACTTAGATTGCATTTAGGACATTTTTCATGCATTGTTTACATTCTCTATTGCATTTTTTTTTATGTATTTTCCAGAAATTCCAGCATGCATAATGTTAGTATATTAGGTGTTTAGACTAACCTAGGACTATTTGGAAACCCTAGGATTAGGGGGGGTTATTTAACCCCACTTAGGACTCTTCTTTGTTGTAAGAATTACAGTAGGAATATAGTTCTATTTTACTTAGGAATCTACTTCGAGAAGGATTCTAAAAAGTGATTTTAAAAGAATTCAAAGTGGAATGAAATTTCATACTTCATGAAAAAGTGTTTTGATTAAATTCAAACTCTCGAAGTTAGAGTCCTAGATAAAATAGAATTCTTTCGACTATGTAGTTCATTACAATAGGAGAGTCCTAAGTATCGAACTACGTGGACTTTGATTCTTATTAAGAAATTGGTAAGGTACGTAGGCAGTCAATAGGGCGCAAGTCCAATTTTAGGATGACTCTATGTCTCCTAAGGTCTTTAGGATTTTAATTCTTTTTTATTATTATCTATTATCTAGTATTATCTACACTATTTTCTTAATTGGTTGATTAGATATGATAGGGTTGTTTTTATGAGACTTTGATAAAGCCCAAAATTAATTAGCAGACCTTTAATTAGGGTGAGGTGGGTGCCTACAAGGAGTCCCTTGGAACCTTCTCACTTCATAACCTAGCCCCCGAATCCAACTTTGATTCGAAGACCATGCTTATCCAAAATATGGGGTTATTGTTTTATTGAAAATAAAACTCTTTTTTATGGTTTCCTTATTCCTTAAAAATAAGGTGGCGACTCCAAGTTTTTCTCAAACTTTTATCCTTTTTCAAAAACCCAATCTTGAGTAGATAATAGAGAAGGATAAATGTGGATAATAGAGAGTGATAAATCGAGGCGGATAAAGATCATCCACAATCCACAATGATAAAAGTGAACGGCCTCCCGATCCGAGATGGCTGGTTCACACATCCCATTACACTTTATTGTGATAATAGTGGGGCAATTGCACAATCCAAGGAGCCGAGGAACCACAAGGGTCAAAAACACATTGAGCATAAATACCATCTTATTAGGGAGATAGTACAGCAAGGAGATGTCGTTGTAGCTAAGATAGCATCTGCAGAAAACCTGGCGGATCCTTTCACAAAGGCTTTACCAGGAAAGGTGTTTGAGGATCATGTTGATAAGATGGGTGTTAGATGCAACCCTAATTGGCTTGGAGTGCAAGTGGGAGTTTGTTAGGATTGTATGCCTTCAAAACTATTAATGTCTATTTCAAGTTTATAATAAATGTTTAATTTCCTTTTTTGCAATTCATACTGTGAACATTGTTCTTATTCATGAGTTGAATATGAGTCTTTAATTATATTGAATATGATTTATTCATACAAATGGAGATTAGTATGTGAGAGATATAAATCATAAACTTAAATAATAATCGCAATCAATAATGAGACTACGCATCTCATTTGTTAAGGTTGTAGTATATCAATCTCTATTTGATAGAATATGAAATCTCTAATATCAAAGTGTAAGACTTTGAATTGATATACTAGTGTACTTGGTGCACTAAGGACTATGAGAATCTCATTACATTAAATTACTATCCTTCGTAATGTGAATATCATAAGTGCTAATTACAATTGCTCTTAATCCTGAAATAAAAATGAACTCTAATTCTTAACTTTAGTTACTTTGATTTACCAATGAGTGAGATCTATACGATCAACACCTCGATATCTTGGGTAGCTGATCGTGCCAAACAAGGGAGGTTAATCCTTATTAACAATTTGACTATAACTCAGATGATATTCAACACTCACAATGACATGAATGGATCAAAGCTTAGGATATGGTTTCCACTCAACATGACCTGATATTTCATTTTATCAAGCAATAGTATCTATTTTACAAGTTCACAAGTGTGTGTGTGCAAGAACTGAATAATTCAACATGTATCACTTAGAAACATATTATACTATCCAATTTTGAGAAAATGCATGCTAGAATTTACAAATGCTTGAAATCCTGTAGAAATGCAATGAATAACATCAATATGCACACAAAATGAATCTTTGCTCCAAAATTTTTCAAAAATTTTGGCAGGACCAAAACAAAAAAAAATATTATTTGGCATGCCACTCCCCCCAACTTGAATTAAGCATTGTCCTCAATGTTGAGTAAGAGCTGGGTTTGCATAAACATGTGAACTGCATTGCATGGGTAGGCAAAGGACTTCCCACAAAGAACAACCTGCAAACCTTCAAAAAGAATGGGTTAAATAATCACAATATGTATAACATAATTGTAATTTGTACCCTACAAAAACTGTCCTATACGAGTTATGTAGGGGTATTCAAGAACCGACCGGGACCGATTGAACTGACCAAAACCAAACCAAACTACTCTATTTGGTTGGTTTTAATGAGTGCCACGGTCCCTAATGGTTTTCATATTCCTCAAACCGAGGCGATTGGTTTGGTTCATATAATGAGGGTATAGATCGATCAAACCGACCGATGTACACCCCTACTATTTACATAATGCATGCTTGTTTGATTGTAGTTGTATGAATTAGCCCAATTGGAACTTATTTTGGAAATTGGTACTTGGTAGTGTGGATTACGTCTTGCATAATAGTTTATATTTTGGGTGACACAATTTTCAAATTACTTCATGCATAATAGGTTCTAATTACTAGTGGTTGATTTTGGGTGACACAAATTTCAAATTACTTCATACATAATAGGTTCCAATTACTAGTGGTTGATTTTGGGTGACATAATTTTCAAATTACTTCATGCATAACAGGTTTCGCATTGCTAGTAGTTGAAAAGAGAGAGAACGTATGAGTTGACAGAGACAATTTTTTTGGGTGGCACAATTTTGTAACACAATTTATTTATTTATTTTCAAATTAGCGTCTATCAAAACCGATGATAAACCGACCGAACCAAGCTGAAAAACATCCCCTATTTTGGTTGGTTATCATGAGTGCCACGGTCCAAAATGGTTTTCATTTTCCTCAAACCGAGGTGATTGGTTTGGTTCATATAATGAGGGTATAGACTGACCAAACAGGCCGATGTACACCCCTAGAATTATGTCAAGATATATATGGACAAAGAACAAAAATCTCCCCCCAATTTGAGTAAAGCTTATCCTGTGCATGGAGGAGATTAGCACACAATACTGCAAATAAGGAACAAAACATACTGAAAAAGAAAGACACTTAACAGGAAAGAAATAAGCACACTTAAAAAGAAATAAACATACTAAAAAGAAATCTGCAAAAACACACTAAAATAAGCACACTGAAAAGTCAAAAGAAAACAATCCTAACTACTATATTTACACCTCCCAGTGTGAGTAGAGACCACACTACTCACCCATCGGATCCTGATAAACAGGATCAATCAAACTTTCTTCAATAGTTTCGGTTGATAAATTTTCGAAGAATGGTTTCAAACGCTATCCATTTACTTTGAGTACATTACCATTCTTATGATTCAATATCTCCACTGAAAGGTTGTGATCAAAGAATCGCAGCGAAATGAAACAACGTATAAATTTTTTTTATAAAATAAGATTTCTCAAATCACAACCATGCCGAGATTCAAACACAAACATCGGATCATGAATATAAATCAAGAACAATATTTAAACAATTTTAAATATACTTACTTGATGATTACCTTTGATGTAAATCTTGATCGCATCCGAGCTCTAAAAATATGAAGCCTCCAACGGTATCCACATGAACCCAAGACTCTTGAACTTTCTTGTGATTGATCAACACTTGATCAAAACCAAGCTAGAGAGGTAGAGAAGGCAAATCACGGCCATGGGAGAGTCCCTAGGTTACGACCACATGGGTGGGTGAAAGTGATGATAGCCTCCTCTTCTATTTTTAGGGTTAAGTGGGCTTAGAGCTAGCATGCACTCATCCCCTTGTATTTATAGCAAATACTAGGGTTTCTAATATTTTGCAACTTGGTCCTCCCTAATTAACTATTAATTAAAGAGACCTTATAAGTTACTTTATATTAGAAACTTACCCCTCTCATAAATTAAAGAGCTCTCTTGAGTCCTATTTGTGTGACCCATTAGGTTCACCCCAACCTAGTAGTGGACCGGGACATCTCATGTTCCCGAAATATAAACTTTCTATTTATGGTTCAATTGGAACAATTCCAATTTTGCCCTCAATGATAACACTTATCATTAGGCTTTCACTAGTCATGAGTGACTTCTAGCAATGTGTCATGACGTGCCCTAGGTGTGGGTGAATAGTAGAACTATGTGAACCCTTCATGTTACTTAGTTCTTCATCCCCTAATGTCAATGTTAAGATAATTGGGCATGGTTATTAAGTCAAACCCTATCTTAACAACTTGTTATATGTTCTACAAAATATAATTCTCAATAAGATGAACCTGATGAAACTCTTTCATAGTTCACTTAGCACCATGGTCATGGAATTCAAACTGAGAATTATTTTTGTGAATGAACCTTGACATTCTCTTTCATATTAATGAGAGTGATGATTCCTTATTGACTACTCATCTATCTTCATGCATAACTTATTAGAGCCAATGAGTATCGATTACATCCTTAAAGTTAAGGCTGTACAAGACACTATCAAACCCTAACAACTCAAGCATAAGACAACTATGGTGTCGATTACCAAATTAATGGACGTAACATAAGAATATTCTTGACTTAAACTTCATAAGAATATCCATGCAGATCATGTTAAGTGTACATATTCTCTAATATGCACCCACATATTAACTACAGTGTCACTACTGATAGGAAAGACTGCTTATCCTCCAATTGGAGCTAGTTTAAATATGTGCTACTCTTAACGGTTTATTAAATGTCCACTTTAATAAACCTATGAGAAGGAACTTATTTATAACAAATGTGTATGAGAAATATGAGCCTTCATATCTCAACAACTTGAGATACATATTTCTCTTATCATTTATTCATGGACCTTATCATATATATATTTAAATATACACGACAAGTTGTACCTTCAAATTAATATAATATGAAATTGATATGCCCTTTAGGATTGGTTTTAGGGCATACCTCTAACATCCACAGCTCTATATGGATGCACTTGTTGAACAATAAAAGTCATGTCCAGCGGGACCTTAACTTACCTGGGAACAGATGGAGTCGAGAATTGTACAGGAGAACTTTTTGCTGTGGTTTAAAATTTTTCCTCAAAATATTTCTATCATGAAAGGCTTTCAGTTTCTCCTTGTATATTCTTGAACTTTCATAAGAATCTCGTCAGATTTCTTCAAGCTCATTGCTTGAACTTAAAGTACGATACTCAATAGAATCCCAAGCGTAGGAATCCACTGGTCGTCAAGCAATAATATTGGGGAGTACCCAAGTCATATCCACAGGGAGTGGTCTAGGTCTAAATGATCCTTATGTGTTGCTAACCAATGAATGCAAAAGAAAGTATAAAATCATGGGGGTTTTGATTGATGTTGAGTGTAACTAAAATAACTAAACTAAAGGAAAATACGATGAAATATAAATGGTTGGATTCTTGGGTTTCATTCCATCCACAACCAAGGAATATGAATTTATCACAATGATTTCTCATCCAGGATCCATTGAAGAATGGTCTTCGATGGAAGATTTAACTTTAAAAGCATTTGGAAATGAATTCTAATCTCGGATCCATTAAAGAATGGTCTTTAATGGAGGATTTAGCAATAAAAGCATGTGTTAAATGGAAATAAATATTCTCTTGAACATTTCAGCAAACACTTGGAGTGCATATAAATATCAAGCACTATATGTGCCAAGCATAGCTTGTCTACAAGTAATCAAGAATATACAAAATCAAGAGGGTTTAATTGTGAAAGTATTTATAACCATTCAAACACAAAACACAAGAAAAATGGAGTTGAATAATGAAAAATACTCATTGAGGCATTTTAGCAAACACTTGGAGTGCATGTGGTTCAAGCACCATTTGTGTCAAGCCAAGCTTATCTACCAATGGTCAAGAGATACATAACCAAGTGGGTTCATAAAATAAAGAGCATTTAGCATCATTCAACAAACATTCAATGCATAGAAATGGAGAAAAATCATATTACCAAAGTTGTGGGATGGAAATCCACCATGGAATCCAACCTTGAGAACCTAGAAAGCCATAAATGCAAGAACAATCAAAGTAAATGCAAGAAACTTGAAATAAATGCTACTACTATTAATTGAAGATGAGAATATAAAGTTTTAACACCATACAATTGAAAAACAACTATAAATTACAGAACATAAATGAAAATAAGAATGAAAAATAAAATCCTAACTAAGAAATGAAGAACAATGGAAATCCTAAGCTAAAACTAAGAGAACTCTAATGGAACTCATCAAAATAGCTGAAAATGGCTTAAATAGGCCCCCAAAAGTTGCCATAAAGTGCCCTTGAAATCTCCACATTGTCCCTAAAAAAATTGGCATTTTACAAGCTGAAAACCGCAGTTTTCGGGCCTTGGTACCGGTACCATGGTTGTGGTACTGGTGCAAAATGTTTCTGACTTGGAAATTTGAGAATTAAATAGCTGGTACTGGTACCACCTCTCAGATTCTCCAAAAATGCCTTAAAAATGCCTCCGACTTCAAATGCTTGTAACTCTCTCGTCCGGAGTCGGATTTGGATGATCTTTATATGCACGTGAAGCTTGAGAAGTCTTCTTTCCAACCATGGTGGTCTCATGGTCTGATTCAATATGGAGAGAAACAGTTTTTCTGAATACCCGGATTGGTCGGATTTTGCACTACTTGACTTCATTTGCCCATATCTCCGAAACCATTTGGCATTTAGCTTTGAAATTTGATATGTGGCATCTAGACACACTTAGAAGTATGTCACATAAGTCTCATGACCTTTGAAGACTTCCAAAGCTTGACTCCAAACTCCAACTTTGCATGCAAAAAAGCATCCATTTTATTGAACTTTTCCTACAAGGCATGGAAAAATAAGAAAACATAAAAAACATCTATTTACATATAAAAATGGCTCAAGTGTGCACAAAATGGTGGGAATAATGTGTGAGAAATATACAAATATATGATGCAATCACTCATCTATCTGTAGTTTTCTGTGCTCACCAACTTGGGTTAGATTATAATTTAAAGTTTTAACAGCCCAATAAGCTCTGTGTTCCATTTCTACAGGCAAATGGCAAGCTTTTCCATAAACCATACAATAAGGAGACATTCCCAAAACCATTTTGAAAGCAGTGCGATAGGTCCATAAGGCATTAGTAAGCCTAAAGGACCAATCCTTACAGTTAGGGTTCACAGTTTTTTCCAAAATATTTTTAATCTCCCTATTCGCCAGTTCAGCTTGTCCATTTGTTTGTCGATTTGTTTGTGGGTGGTAAGCTGTAGAAATTTTGTGGGTGACTTCATACTTCTTCATGAGTTTTTCAAAAAGTTTATTGCAAAAATGAAGTCCACCATCACTAATTATTGCTTTGAGCATTCCAAATCTGCTTAAAATGTTTTCTTTTAAAAACTTCAGAACAATTTGGTGATCATTCATCCTGGTTGGAGTTGCCTCCACCCATTTAGAAACATAATCTACAGCAAGCAATATATACATATACCCGCAAAAAGAAGGAAAAAGACCCATGAAATCGATGCCCCAACAATCAAAATTTTCTAAAATCAGTATTGGGTTCAAGGGCATCATATTCCTACGAGTTATTCTTCCTAATTACTGGCATCTTTCACAAGACTTACAGAAAATGTATGCATCCTTGAATAAAGACAGCCAGTAGAAACCACATTGCAAAATCTTCACCGATGTTTTTTTAGTAAAGAAGTGACCTCCACATGCCTCTGAATGACAAAAAGATAAAATCTGTTGCTGTTCGTCCTTAGGGATGCACCTGCATATGATTTGATCAACACAGTATTTGAATAAATATGGATCATCATAAAAGAAATACTTAACCACAGCGAAAAACTTCCTCTTATCCTGGGAATTCCTATAAGATGGAATCTGTTCTGTTACAAGATAATTAACGATATCCATAAACCAAGGACAAGAAATTAGATAAAACAGTTGCTGATCAGGGAAATTTTCAGCAATTTGTTGTGCATCAAAGGAATCATCAAAGATGATACGCGATAAATGGTCGGCCACTGCATTCTCAACTCCTTTTTTATCTTTAAACATGAGATTAAATTCCTGGAGGAGAGGGATCCACCTAATGAGTCTAACCTTTGCATCCTGTTTAGTTAAAAAAATTTCAAGGCTGAGTGATTAGTGAAGACCACAATAAGTGTACCTATCACATAGGACCTAAATTTATATAATGCAAATACTATAACCAGCAGTTCTTTTTCAGTAGTGGTATAGTTCATTTGTGTTTCATTAAGAGTCCTGCTAGCATAGTATATCGCATAGTATATCACATATGGCTTACCATCCTTGCGCTGACCTAACACCGACCCAATAGCGTAGTCACTAGCATTGCACATCAATTTGAAGGGCAAATTCCAGTTTGGTGGTTGCATAATTGGAGGAGATATTAAAGATTCTTTCAGTTTTTAAAATGCTTCCTCACAACTAGCAAACCACTCGAAAGGAATATCTTTTGATAAAAGACGGCATAATGGACATGCAATTGCATTAAAATCTTTAATGAACCGTCTATAAAAACCTGCGTGCCCAAGGAAATAGCGTGTCCTTGAAACACTTTGGGGAGGGAAGGTTGGCAATTAGCTCAATTTTTGCTTTATCAACTTCAATGCCCTTTTTAGACACAATATGCCCAAGAATAATTCCCTGTGTAACCATGAAGTGGCATTTTTCCTAGTTAAGAACGAGGTTCTTCTCCTTGCACCTGATTATAACCTATTCCATGTTATTCAGACAATCATCAAATGAGTTTCCAAATACAGAAAAATCATCCATAAATACCTCAACAATTTCTCTACCATGTCACTAAAAATTCCCATCATACAACGTTGAAATGTACCTGGAGCGTTGCATAGTCCGAATGTCATATATTTTTTGAAAGAATACGATTAGGGAACGCAGCGGAAAGTAACGATTTAAAATTTTCCCATTGTATTCATCCAAGAATCGAACTCTAACGATAAAAGGAATCAAACTTTAATTAAAAACAATAAATAAAGCTTACATGTTCCTTTTGTAGATGCTCCTTTGCAATACTCGTCCTCTTCGATGATTGTCCTCGCAAAAACTCCAAGCCCCAAAAGTATGGCGACCTCCAATGAAAGTCCACACGAACATAAGAGTTATTAAACTTTCTTGATCTTTCAACACATTGAAAAATCAAGCATGGAGAGGGAGAGAGAGAGAGTGGCGGCCACATGAGAGAGAGAGCTCTTAGGAGTTCAAGCTTAATGACTATTAGGGTTCCCTCTCTTTAAATAGACCTCTCCACTTCTTAGGGTGTTTGGTTACTAGTGCTAGCATGACCATTAACCCTGTTTTGGTTACTAACACTCTTGAATTAGATATCCCTTTGACTATTAATTAATTAACCTTTAATTAATTAAAGCCAAACATATATTAATAAGAGTGCACCCCTCTCACAAGTTTAACAACCTCACTTATGTCCTTATGTGTGTAACCCATTGGGTTCATCCCAACCTAGTAGTGGCAGGGGACATCTCAATGTCGCCCAAAATAGAAACTTTCTATTTTTAGGTTCGATTGGAACAATTCCAATTTTGCCCTCAATGATAACTCTTATCATTAGGCCTTCACTAGTCATGAGTGACATCTAGCAATATGTCATGACGTACCCTAGGTGTGGGTGAATATACGAACGTGTAAATGAACCCTTCGTGCTATAAATAATCCCTCACCAAACAATGTCTTGATTAAGTTAGTTGGGTATGGATTCATGTCAAACCCTAACTTAATCATGTGTTACTAATTCACCAGATTATAATCTCAATTAGGTATACCCTTGAAACACTTTTCTTGGTAACCTTCTGCTTTGGCCAAAGACTTCATTGAGATAGTAACTGTGAACTAACTAAGACATTCGCCCTTTCTAATTAAGGGTGGTGATCCTCTATTGCACACTCACCTATCTTCATACATAACTCACTAGAGCCAATGAGCACCGATTACATCCTTATGATAAAGGGTGTACGAGATACTATCAAACTCTAGCAATTCATGTATAAGATAACAAGTGGTGTCTCAAGTCTAAGGATTACAATTGTGACTATACACATGAGCAGCTTTTGACATACAAATAGAATTCCATAAGTTGTACTCATATTGGTCACGTTCGGTGTACTTGTTCTCTAACAAGCACCCACAGGTTTACTATAGTGTCTCTACACAGATGGTTCGAGACTCACCATCCTCCCATGGAGCTAGTAAAACCTGAGCTAATCTTAACGGTT
>JAESVK010000622.1:1556770-1590480 GCA_017140935.1 Hamamelis virginiana
AAAAAAAAAAAAAAAAATATAAAAAATTTCTCGGAAATTCTCATCCATGTCCAGAAGCCTGTACCTATCGATAGGTGGGTTGACCGCTATCGATAGGTCATCTATCGATAGCGGTCATCTATCTATCGATAGAGATCTCGTAATTTTGAAAAAATAAAACCGTCGCGCCTCTCCCTCTTCTCCCATTCACGCCTGCAGCGGTTTTCAGACGGTTTCTTCAACCGTTTCACTCCCCCACGCATGTAACCGCCTGCCCCTTCATCTTCTCCTCTTGAAGGCTATATATCCCCCCTCAGTTTGTGTAGGTAAGAGTGCGTTTTTCTGGGTTGAGTGAGTTGTTGAGTGCTGAATAGTTTAAGGGTGTGTGTTCGCTGTCATTGTGGGTTTTGTGCGATTGTGTTGTGTTGTTCTCTGAAAATGAGTCGTCCCCGCCGTCCGTCTGCTACCCGCCGTTCTACTTTGGCTGAGTCGGATTCCGAATCCAGCGACTACACGGTGCCGCCCCCTGCGCCTGCACTCCGTCGACGTGGTTCATCTTCCCGCACTCCTCGTCCTCTCGTGGATGAGGATTATGTTATGGAGGAGGAGCAGGAATTTCAGGATGTTGGAGAGGAGACTGGGGAGGGTCCCCGCAGAAATCTGGAGAGTTTCACCAACCAGGGACGTAGGGTGAGCATGCACAGCCAGCCTAGCCAGAGAGTCGCCTATGAAAATTCCATAAGGAGGCGCAAGTTTAACGTGGAAAGGTATGTGGACACGCGCCACATCGATGTTGAGCATGAGATAATCCGGGTGCTGAAAGCCCGGCAGTTGCAGGCTTGGATGGTGAAGGGTGGAGGGTACAAGCCCTCACTTGTGCGAGAGTTCTATATTACTGCCCAGTTTCGGGATGATCAGCCAGAGATGCTACACGCCACTGTCCTAGGGCACCCGATCCGGTTCAGTATTAATGAGATAGCCCAGTACCTCCGCTGCCAGCGCCCCTTGGGTGATGAGTTTTTGGCCTCCCATCTGCGTGCCATGGAGAAGTCCCTTCGGGAATGTGCCGAAATTGTGTGTGTGGAGCCCAATCTTGTGCTGCAGAATTTCACCACTGGGAACATGCACGCCGTTTATGCCGTTATGAACAAATTACTATACACTAATCTCAGGGCGCGAGGGAGTGATTCTGACATACCCCTTGAGGGGGTGCGACTTCTGCTCGAGTTCATGGACGACGGACCGTTCGATACACCGCTCCTAATCTTCAACGAAATCAAGGCTTATATTTCGACGGTCCCGCGCAGTAACATGCCGTTTCCGCAGATGATCACGTATTTCGTGATGCGTGCGGGAGTCGATGCGCAAGAGCAGCTTTTGTGGGGCGAGGGCCCGATTACCCAGACTACAATCACTCGGAGCATAGCGGCGAGTCAGGCTGCTAGGCGAGTGAGAGCCGCTCCAGTTGCACCCGCGCAGCCCGAGGAGGCAACACAGCCGGCCAGATCCGATCCCCAGTACTTCCCGTCTGGCGCTGCCCCTTTGATGACCGACAGGCAGCTTCTGCAGAGCATATGGCTGGAGCAGCGCTCCTTGATTGAGGGACAGAGGGTTATGACCGAGACTGTTGGGCGGCTTACGCGCCAGGTTAGGGCTCTTTGGAGGAACCAGCGTGGGGAGGTCCTCTCGGATGTTGAGTTGGGTCTCTTTGCTCCATCTCCACCTCCTCCAGAGACAGGCGATGCTCCTTATGAAGATGATAACCCCGCAGGGGTGTGATGATTCGTGACCGTGCTTGGGATTGTTTTGTTGGGACTTGTTTATGTTTATTTTATTTATAGTTTTCTTGTTTAGGGTTTGTTGGTGGTGGTGTGTTTAATTTGTTGTTATTTTTATTTTATTTTGGTTTGGTGTTTGTTTAGTTTGTTTAGGTTGTTCGAGAATGGCCGGGTAGTAACCTTAACCGATTGTATAGCCATTCTCGTTTGGTGTTTCCCTTTTCCTATGTAACCGTGGTCGTTATATGCTATTACAGTCCTATTTGATTTCCTAAAGTCTTTTGTTCTCTTTGTGATCAGTCATATCATGCATGCATGGAATTACCTGTTTACGTGGTTGCAATTGTGAGCATTTCCTTGCCTGATTGTCTTCTCTTGATGCTTTGACGTGTGAGAATACCTGCATGTATTTTTATAATCGTCACGGACTTCATTGATAACCCATCATGTGTGATTGTCTTGAGAGTGATATTCCGGTGAGATTTTGAAATCGAAGCTTGCCATGTGGATTAAAATTCGGCTTAACTTAACTGAGAATTTAATTTGTGAAAGCCCCGTTGCACTTACACATCGGACATATTTACCTAGTTGAGTAAGAGGATTGTTGCAATAGTACGTCATATTTTGTGCCATGCATGTATATCCTATCAACTTACACGTTGCATGTTGCATGCTGATCCCATACTCATTATGTTTAGTTTTCGCTCTTATTTTGATTTCTCCCTTTCGATTCGCATCATTGTGAGGTGTCGCTAGGGACTAGCAACATGTAAGTTGGGGGGTGTGATTGCTCGCAATCATATGCTCTAATTTCATGATTGTAAGACCCAAATGCACGCTAATGATGGTGTAAATCGCTAGGTTTTGTTAAGATATTCATTTGTCTTGTTTTTATGTGCATTATAGGTTTTTGGCGTTTTTGAAGCCCAAATTCGCTCTCCGATGAAGCGCGACTCGCAGTCGAAGGTTGGGACAGCGTCGAGGAGGCATGGAGCACCAAGATGGGTTTTTCTGGGAATTTTTGGGTCATCTATCGATAGATGAATGTGCCTATCGATAGATGCCAGTCTCTGCATCTCAATAAAAAGCTGCTCGTGGATCATCTATCGATAGGTGGATCTAGCTATCGATAGATGCCGGCTTCTGTTTCGCAAATTGGAGATTTATTTCTTGAGCTATCGATAGGCAAATGGAGGTATCGATACATGCCAGCCTCTGGACCTTTAATTTTGGAATTTGATTTATGATCTATCGATAGGCGTGGCCATGTATCGATAGATACCAGCTTCTGACTTCACATTCTCGGCCTAATTTCCAGCATCTATCGATAGCGGTTCTTGCATCTATCGATAGATGCCCCTCCAGTTCCAAGGCGATTCAGGGTTTCGCGTTCTCTATCGATAGGTGTTCATGTATCTATCGATAGAGATTCTTCAAGTTCGTTCTTCAGCAGCTGACCTTCGCAGCATCTATCGATAGGTGCCTTGCACGCTATCGATAGATGGCTGCCTGCTCCGTTTTTTATGCTAAGTATTTGTGTAATAATGCTTACTTTGAGGGGTATTGTTGTCTTTTGCCTCTTTGACTTTTAGGGGAGTATTTAAGCTACTTTAAGAGGAGAGAGAGGTAGCTTGTCTTTTGTCATTTTGCTCATAAAGTGAGCCTTTGTTTTCTAGTGCTTTTCTTGGCACTTTCTAGGTAGCCAATCACCACCCATCCTACTCCAAATAGGCCCAAGTTAGACTATGATGATGAGGAGCATCTACGGATCGCCGATCTACGTTATGGCCGGCTAGGTCACCCGGTTATGGGGTGAGGCAAAGATTTTTGGGTGAGGTTTTTAGTCACCATTTTGTAATTAATGTTATTTAACTTTGGGATAGACTTGCATTTGAGAGCCTAGTGCTTTTAACCGTTTATATATCAATATGTTTTAGTTTTCTGTGATTACTATCTCATACAAATACAAGTGGTGCTTACTTTAATGAATGATTGAGTTAATGGTGCTTTGATCATTAGCATAGGTTATGCATTATCGTTTGATTCTGATAGTTTATGGCTTTTGATTAATCGTTATACACTTAATCATTCATATCATTTTGGTTAACTTATTCTTGTAGTCTAGGTTACCATTATCCCATGTTAAATAACATTTCATATTACAATCGGTGATTATTAACTTGCCCTAATCCGAACCGAACCCCATTACCTTTCTCCACTTTATCTTTTCTTAATTTAATCTAGCACGTCTTTAATTTACTATTAGGACCTTAATCAACAACCAATCAATCACCTTGAATCACAATCACTAGCGTAGCTTCTTATTTACTTTAAAATTGATTCAACCATATTCTCTGTGGACGACCCGCACTCACTCTAACTTGCGACTTGAGGTTAAATTTCCGTTGAGTGTGGTCCTATAAATACTTTTAAATCTTGGCGCATGGTGGGGAATTAACCTCCCTCACCGTGGTGCGACCAGTTATGAGAGAGAGAGAGATGAAGTGCCAGAGAGGCTAGGGTAAAATGATTGATACTGAACAACTCAGGAAAAAAAAAGCTTAAATACTTCCCCACAAACCTACTAAATTAAAACTCTCCATAAATAACTCAAAAAGGTAGTAAAAAATCGCAGGCACGACTCCCAAAAAGAGGCTCTATCGATAGGCAAGGTATGCCCTATCGATAGGGATGCAAAATTGGAGAACAGGCTCTCTGCCTATCGATAGGCTGGCTACCCTGGCTATCGATAGGCACCCCCTATCGATAGGCCATCGATAGGCCAGCTATCGATCAACTCTACAATGCTCCATTTTCTTCGTTTGTGCTTCCAGAAGGTGCCCAGGTACTTCCTTGCATCCTTTTGAGTGTTTTTCCTTCCCTTTGACTCCACTTGTAGCTTCATCCGGGAACGTTTGCAGAGAACCCACCTCAAAAGTGCTCGAATTACTGCTTTTATGAAGCATTCCTACAAAACAAGGGGAAAAACAATAAGTTCATGGTTTATGACTATTAAATAACAAAGTTCAAGTAAAATCTGGTAATAATAAGTCGAAAAGACTCAATAAGTGCATTGATTGCAGAGCAATTAATGGCCATACTTCAATTCGTAATTATCCCAATATGTTATATGGGCCATATGGGAGAATGTTAGACACATCTCCTTAATTAGGAGACCAATGTAGCCCACATGCCACATCTCCCATGTGGTTACCCATTGGTTAGTGGGTGATTAGCAATAAGTCAGTAACCACCTATTTTCCCATGTTATCAGATAGTGGATTATGGGGTAGCAGTGTTTAAGTGGAACACATCCACTAATTCCCTCAACTTCTGGTAACTACCTATTTGATGGATAAAAGGTATATATTTTAACGTTGAGAATGAAGATGTCCCTAGCCTAACTATCATTCGTCTGTGAGTTTCCATCTAATCTTAGACATAGAGTAGTTAAGATAGCTAGAAAACTCCTTTTTCATTTGAGAAACTAAAGTGAAGGCTAGAGGGAACGTACATGTGAAAACCCAAATTTTTTTTAACTTCATTTTGTTACAAAAAAAAAACTTTGTAAAAATCTTTTATAAAATGCCCTTCATGTCCCTAGTATTTAAAAGTCACCCAAAACCCCCTTTCCTTTTCATTTTTCGGCAGACTTAGAGAGAAAAGGAGAAAGAGTGAGTTAGGGAGAGAGAATGAGAGAAGAGGGGAAGGGAATCTTACCATGGTTGTCGGAGCTCGTGGTTATTGTGGACTCGCCGGAAAGAGGTAAGTTTATTACATTTGTTATCTTCTTCTTCTTCCCCTTCTTTTTCGTTTTCCCAATCCCATTTTGTGGGTTTGAGGTGTAAATCTTGGATCTGAGAGAGATGTTGGTTTTGGGTTGTAGTGGGTGATGATTTAGCTTAGTTTATGTAGTATTTGAAGGTTTATTGGAGAAATTTGGGGTTATGTTGAGTATATGTCATATTTTGGGTTTATGTGGGTTTTATGCGTAAAACTTTATGAATTTTCGAATCGTACCGTTGGATCTTTGTTATTTTAGGGGATTTTAGTCATTTTAGACTTGTTTGGGTTGGATCTAAGTGTCCATGGTTAGGATTTGAGATAGGTTGTGAGAATGGGGAGTTTTTGTGAAATACGCATTTGCTGCTTGTAAGTGGGCATTTTCGAGTGACCTCTATCGATAGAGGTGGAATCTTTATCGATAGAGGATACTCTCTGCCTGCAGGATTTTGGATCCGGTAAGATGTCTCTATCGATAATGAGGGTTTGTCTATCGATAGACCCCTCTATCGATAGAGAGCCTATCGATAGACAAACCTCTATCGATAGAGGGTCTATCGATAGGACTTTTTATTTCTTCTTTCCCTTCTACATTTGTTCATTTTTTTTGTATGTCTTTAATAAAGAGCCAAAGTAAAGGTTTTAGGAATTTAGCTAGGGCTTTGGGAAATACCCATATTCAAAATGAAGCCTCATTTGGGAAGTACGTGGGAAGACCATTACGCAACCTAGCTTGCATTTTGCATGTAGGACTGTTGGAGATTTAAACTTCCAGGTAGGAATATTTATATTCTTACTAATACTGATGATAGATATTTTGGGGCTGTTGCCCATACTATTAAATCTGTGAACCTTATTTACAAACCACTGATGTATATATCATCTTGTTTATACTTGACTGTAATGTGGTTAGATTATGCAAGCTTGCCATGTTATGTTGTATTGAAATGATGTTGTGCCTTGATTTGTTTATGTTTATATCATGTTGAATGAATATGAAACCGGTATATGATGAAATGGAAAGAGTCTGGAGAATACTCATCTTTCTTGAAATGAATATGTGACGAAATGGAAAGAATCATGAGAATACTCCTTTTTCTTGAATATAGAATGTATGAAGTGGCACTGGTCTTGAGAATACTCCCATGCCAATGTGATGAATATATATGTATATGTATTGGATGAATCATGAGCACACATGTTATATATGTTATGGAATGTTAGCATTGTTAGTAGTATGCCCTAATAGCCAATGTCAATTGTGTAATTTGGGATATGAACTTGATTCATGTATTATTGTTATTGATTAATTATATGGGCATTTTGATTATCATGTTATATATTGTTATTGTGTTCATGATAAGTCCTTAGAAAGAATGTCAATATAAGAACTCAAGAGTTGAGATAGGGAGACTTATATTGTTATTACATCTTTCTTAGATATTCCTAGTCATAGGATTATTTATTGGGCATTAATAATCCGGATTGACTAACATAGGTTATGTCTGCTTAATATGAAGAATGACCCGTCTCAAGTCATTTGTGTATAGACACTAGGGCAAACCTGTGGGTGCTTGTTTGAGAACAAGTACACTGAATGTGATCATTGATTGAGTTTATTGAATGGAGTTTTACTTACATGTCAAACAACAACTCAAGGTTACAATGATGCAAGTGATCCTTAGACCTGAAGCACCATAGATGTTCTGTATTAGGGATATTAGGGTTTGATAGTACAACGTACATATCCTAACCATGGAACTTGTATAAGTACTCATTGGCTCTAGTAGACCTTTCATGGGGACATATGAGTGTACAACAAAGAATCTATTACTCTCAGTAAAGAGAGGGAATGCCTTGTATTATTCTGAGATATAATTCATAGAAGTCTTTGGCCAAAGCAGTTGGGAATAAGAAAACTGTTTCTTAAGTATCCCAAGTTTGAATTGATATTTTAAGAATAACATACAATATGTTAAATTAGGGTTTTGACATATTATCCATACCCAACTAATTTAACTGAGGCATTGTTTGATGGAATGATTGAATTGTATCTTAATTGTAACTAAAAGGTTCACTGTGTTATGATAAACCTTCACACAACCTAGGGTGTGTCTTGACATATTGCTAGATGTCACTCAGGACTAGTAGAGGCCCAAAAGATTTATTTCTTGAAAGGGAAAATTAGAAGAGTTCTAATTTTAGAACCTAAAATAAAAGTAGTTTTATTTGAAGGATAATTTATTATCCTATTTCATACTACTAGGTTGTTGTAAACCTAAGAGGTCACACACATATAGGTGCAAGTTTCATTTAAAGGAGAAGAGAGAATAATATTATAATTAAGAGTTAATTATAAGTAAGAAATAATAAGTGTTATGATTTTAAAGATTAATATGCAAATATTAATTAACTAGAATTTCAAGTTTTTGAAATTTGAAATTTGAAATTTGAATTTTTTGAAATTTGAAATTTGAAATTATTTCAAATTTGAAATTGACATGAGATGGCAAGATAATTAAGATTGCAAATATTAATCTATTTGAATTTCAAGTTAGTTAATTGAAATTTAAATTTGAAATTGTTTCAAATTTAAAACAAGATAACTTTATAGAGTTTGTTATCTAATAGGAGCCAGCACTCCATCTATTAGAGAACAACATGGGAGGGCCGGCCACTACATGGGGATCTCTCCTAGTGTGTGCAATCTAATCTTCTCTCCCTCTCTCTCTCATCCTTTGAAGCTCTCCTAGTGTGGATCAATCTTAGAGGCCTTCATCTCTTTGGGGCTGCACTTCTACCTTCTTTAATCTCTCTAAAGACTATCAAAGTAAGTGATTTACTTTTATTTTAAGTTTTATAATATGCTTGTACAATGAATCATGGATCTTGGCAGATTAGTTTCCATGAAAAATTTTAATTCCGCTTGATTTCATGGAATCCTTTCAGTAGTATCAGAGCCGATCATGATTTGACATTGTATAAGCTTTTTTATATGGTATATTATTCTTCTTTAAACCAAAGTGGCTGTGGTTTTAATCCCAAACCCTAACCCTAGGTACGACCATGAAGATGGCTTCTCTAGAGTTTTGGTTTCTTCATCTCTATTCTATTTATTTCTTTTTGTTTTAATCAAGAATTGATTACATATTTGATTATAATGTTTTATATATGATTTAACATTATAATATATGTGTTTAAGAAACAAAAAAATCAAAAATAAATGAGGAGGCCGAAATCTCCATAGATAGAGTATAGGCCATTTAAGTTTTTTCAAAAACTGGGTTATTTCAAAAACTGATTTTTCATGTTATGATAATACTGAAAAATAGGGGCTGGTTTTGGATGATCCATGACCATTGATGTTTAGTAAATTGTATAAGCATCTTGTATATTTAATTTCATAATTTTTGGGGATGATTTGATGGCTCAAATAAATTTTTAAAGTTGATACATGTTGCTGCCCAGAATTTTCCAGCAACACTGTCTTTTCAAAATAAATCTTGAAAAATGTTTTCCAATGATTTTTATTTAGCCACCATGCTTCAATTCACTAATATATTTATTGTTAATCATGTTAGAATTGTTCTCTCATGAAAAATCAATCATATATGGTCACACTAAGATTTTTGAGATTGACTACCCTATTATCATATGTGCTGGAATTTTTCAATATGTTGAAAAATTGTAATCTTTTTAATACTTAGTGTTTTGAATTTATTAGCCCCATGTTACCACTGTATTAGGGACTTAATAAGGTTGTTATTAAAACCCTAAAGTGGTCATGAAAGCCTCTTTAAGGGCTGTTCATAAAAAACTCAAAGTTTGGTAACCCAGAAATTGTTTTAGGCAAAAGTTTAAAACTTGTTTCCTATTTCAATTTTATCAAATATTATTTTTGATATCCCCATGGTTTTATTATTTTTATAATTGATAAAAATATGTTTTAAAGTGTTTAAAACAGTAGGGGATGATTAAAAATTAATTTTGATGATATATTCAAACTAAGGTTTCTATTTTGGTCTCTTGACTACAATAGCTTCCTATTTTGATTTTCAAAATTGTTTGAATTTTAAATATGATTAAAATGAAGTAGCCACTGTTTTAATGTGATTAAAACATTATAATATTCATGAGATGAATATTTTTAAGGTTTATTAATTAATATTAATTGCCATATATATATAAATCTTGCTTATACCTTTTAATTATTGCAATGTGATTGTTATTTAATGAGATTAATAATGTGGGATAATTATGGACTTAAGACCAATTAATTGGATGTGATTGGCCGCATGTGGATGTGATTTAGGGGCTGTAATTTATTTATTTAAATTATTTTATGGGTTGTAATTTTAATTGGGCTTTGCATACCTCTTTGGTGGTTGTAATTTAATTGGGGCTTGCATGCCTCTTCTCTTTTTCTCTTGTTCTCTATTAAATCCCATTCCCCTATTATGTTTCCCCTTTCTTTTTATTTAATGTACTTATGAAGAATGGAGCATGAAGGAGTTTAGGACCATGGAGAGGCACAAGAGGAGCATGGAGGACAATGGAGCTTATGAAGACTTCATAGATGCATGTTTAGGTTTTCAATTATATTTGCGATCACCATATTACCTCCATAGACCCTTAATCAAAGTCCATAATCAATCCCAGAGCCTATTTATTTGATGAAGAATGCTAAAGGCTCACCACATTAATTATTATTATATGTCTATAAAATAAATGTGATACATGAGACTCCTCACTACTCAAGACTTTAAAAATTAAATGTTTTTAAAAGGAGATAGTGGGAGCATCTACTATTACATTTATAAGACTAATAATGATAATAACATATTATGTATGTGATTCATGTTTAGTTTAAATTGATGAGACCTTAAAATCCCCTCAAATATCAATATTAAATTATTATGAAGGAATATTAAGAATATTCTATCATAGACTTCCACCATTATAGAATAAGTGAAAACTTTGGTTTAGGCACCCTGGCTACAGATATGTGGGAGCGTGTCTATATTAGGGTTTTCAATGATTCTATTAATATGAGATAGCATTAGGTGGAAATCCAATGTATACCAAGAAACTATTATGTAAGGTATGTATTGGGTAACCACACGTATGCAAGAATGGTGGGTTAAACTTAACTAGAATAAATATCTCAAGAAACTAGAATGTGAGGGATATTTATCCTAGAGGCAGAAGGATGATTGGGACTTGCTTGAGAAGCATTAGATGAAGAGTCATCTACTCTTTAGGGATTAATGGACTAAGAAACTATTATGTGAGGTACCATTAATTCACAATGGGACTCCAATCCCCACTAGGAATTTATTAGATAAATTCTCAAATACTGTTCAGAGGATGTATGAGATTTGATGAAATAGTGGGAGGTACCATTATACTTAAGACCCAGTAATAATGGTTATATATATGAATCAACTAATTTTCTGTTTTAAAATGTAGAGATCATTTCAAATGGCACCTCTAAACCCCCTATCCAGAATACTTGACGATAATTGCTTAATTGGACCTAACTATCAGGATTGGTTCAGGAATTTGAGAATCGTTCTCAACTCAGAAAAGATTGCCTATGTCACTATGGGACCAGTTCCTAGTCTTGACACAGAGGGAATTTCTGAAGAGGAACTTGCTACTTTGAGAAAGTGGCAAGAGGATGACTTGCAGGCAAAGTGCTATATCTTAGCATCTATGTCAAATGAGCTACAGAGACAACATGAGTCAATGGACAGCTTAACAGCTATTCTGATGCATCTCAAAGAGTTGTATGGTGCCCAGAGTAGGACTGCAAAGTACAATGTCGTCCGAGAACTCTTCAGAAGATGCCAGAAGGATCATCAGTTAATGAACATATACTAAAGATGATCAGATACATTGAGCAGTTAGAGAACCTTGATGTAAAGATAGATTCTGAACTATCTACTGACATAGCCCTTCAGTCTCTTCCTGATTCCTTTGGGCAGTTTGTTATGAACTTCCACGTGAACAAAGTAGAGACGACTTTGTCTGATCTAGTTAACATGTTGGTCACTGCTGAGGAATCAATGAAGAAGACCAAGGGGTCTGTTATGGTTATGGATGGGGCTTCTACTTCCAGGTCCAAGCTTAAGGGCAAGGGCAAAAAGAAGGACAAGAAGTCTCATATCAAGCCAAAGGGAGGCATAAAAAAGAAAGTAAAAAAAAACACTGAACCAAAAGGAAAATGTTTCCATTGCGGAAAGGAAGGGCATTGGAAAAGGAATTACAAGGAATACTTGGCTTCCTTGAAAGGTCATACTTCTGAAGGTATGAACTATGCTCTTGTCATTGAAACTAACTTATCTGTAAGCATTGCTTCCTCTTGGGTTTTAGATTCTGGTGCAAGTTCACATATTTGTAACTTTTTGCAGGATCTAAAGGAAAGCAGAAGGTTTGAGTAAAGATGAGATCACCCTCAGAGTGGGAAATGGAGCAACTATTGCTGCATTAGCTGTGGGGACATGTTACTTGACCATGCCATCTGGGCATGTTTTGGAATTAGATAATTGTTTATTTATGCTGGATATTGTCAGAAACATTATTTCAATTTAAGCTTTAGTGAAAGCTGGTTATGTTTTTAATTTTGATAAAAATAATTGTTTTATTTCATTAAATAAAGTTTCTATTGGTTCTGGCATTTATATCAATGGTCTTTATTTCCTTAACTTCAATGGCATTATGAATTGTATTGAGCAAAAGGGGAATGCCCCAAAACCCAAAAGAAATAGAGATGAAGGGAATTCTACTTATGTTTGGCATTTAAGATTAGGTCATATTAGTGAATCAAGGATCAACAAGTTGGCTAAGGATGAGCAATTGGGCTCATTAGCATTAGTGCCTTTACCAACATGTGAACCTTGCCTCATGGGTAAGATGACCAAATCTCCTTTTACTGGTCACAGTGAAAGGGTTACAGACATATTAGGATTAATACATAGTGATGTATGTGGCCCTTTGAACAAAATTGCAAGAGGTGGTTTCTCATACTTCATAACCTTTACCGATGATCACTCACGGTTGGGATATGTGTATTTAATGAAACACAAATCTAAAGCATTTGAAAAGTTCAAAGAATTCAGATTTGAAGTAGAGAAACAAACCGAAAAAAGTATTAAGTGCCTACGATCAGATCGTTGAGGCGAATACTTAAGCGATGAGTTCTTGGATCATCTCACAGAAGCGGCATTCTCTCACAGTGGACTCCTCCTGGAACACCACAACTTAATGGTGTATCCGAAAGGAGAAATCGAACCTTATTAGATATGGTACGATCTATGATGAGTTACACTAATTTACCCATTTATTTTTGGGGATATGCTCTTTTGACCGCCGCATACTTACTAAACAGGGTCCCTTCCAAATCTGTCCCAATGACACCTCATGAGATGTGGTATGGGAAAAAACCTAGTCTTAAGCATGTTAAGATCTGGGGTTGCACAGCATATGTTAAGAAACAGGATGCTAGCAAATTGGAAGCAAGGTCAGAAAGATGTAGGTTTATAGGGTATCCGAAAGAGTTATTAGGATACTAAGAGTTTATTCAAGAAGGAGGCAAAGGACAGGTGATAGATCTTGAGGAGATATCTCAAGACATACAAACCAACAGCGATCAACCCACTGCCCCTGTTGAGGCAGAACCTTCTACTACATAACCTCTTCAAAGATCTAGTAGGATATCTGCTCCTCCTGAAAGATATGGATATCTCCATCAGGAAGAAGAGGAACTATTCCTTGGTGATAAAGATCACCCAGATGATCCCACTACATACGAAAAGGCAATATTAGACATTGATTCGGGAAGATGGCAAGAAGCCATGAAAATGGATTCGATGTACACTAACCAAGTTTGGACTTTGGTAAATCCACCTGAGGGTATAGTACCCATTGGCTGTAAATGGATCTACAAAAGGAAGATATGCTCGGATGGTAAGGTAGAGACCTACAAAGCTAGGTTAGTGGCAAAAGGTTACAAACAGAGACAAGGAGTTGACTATGATGAAATCTTTTCGCCAGTAGCCATGCTGAAATCCATCAGGATCTTGTTATCTATAGCTGCATATTATGACTATGAGATATGGCAAATGGATGTAAAGACTGCTTTTCTAAATGGCAAGATTGAGGAAGAGATTTACATGGAACAGCCAAAAGGCTTTATATCCAGTGGTGATGACCACAAAGTGTGCAAGCTATAGAGGTCCATTTATGGACTTAAACAAGCTTATCGTTGTTGGAACATCTGATTTAATGAAGCAATCAAATCGTTTGGTTTTCTTCAAAATATGGATTAACCTTGTGTATACAAAAAGGTTAGTGGGAGCGCGATTACTTTTGTCGTACTGTATGTAGATGACATCTTACTCATTGGGAATGATATAGGGATGTTATCATCTGTTAAACTCTGGTTATCACATCACTTCTCCATGAAGGATTTGGGAGAAGCATCCTTTATACTATGTATAAAGATCTATAGAGATAGATCTAGAAGGTTGCTTGGACTCTCCCAATCCATGTACATAGATAAAATACTAAAGAGGTTCAGTATGGAGAATTTCAAGAGAGGCTTAATGCCCTTCAGACATGCAATTTATCTCTCCAAAGCCATGTGTCCTAAAACACCTGAGGAGAGAGAACATATAAACAAGATTCCCTATGCTTCTGCTGTGGGAAGCTTGATGTATGCTATGCTATGTACCAGACTTGATATTTGTCATGCTGTAAGTGTTATTAGCAGATATCAGTCCAATCCAGGTATGGAACACTGGATTGCAATTAAGAACATTCTTAAGTACTTTAGAAGGACTAAAGAATTGTTTTTTATTTATGGAGGAGGTGAACTCAGAATTGATGGATATACAAATTCAGATTTTCAGTCTGACTTGGATGACAGGAAATCCACTTCTGGATATGTGTTCACCATGAACGGTGGAGCAGTTAGTTGGAAAAGCTGTAAACAGGATACAACAGCGGATTCCACTATTGAGGCTGAGTACATTGCCGCCTCTGAAGCTGCCAAAGAAGCTATTTGGATCAAGAAGTTTGTCTCAGAACTTGGAGTAGTTCCTACCATTGTATCACCAGTACCTCTGTATTGTGACAATAATGGGGCCATTGCTCAGGCTAAGGAACCAAGGTCTCATCAGAAGTCCAAACACATTGAAAGGCGATTTCACATGATCAGGGAGATCATTGCTAGAGGAGATATTTGCATTTAGAAGATCACATCTGCGGATAACGTAGCAGACCCATTCACTAAGGCACTGACTCTTCAGAGTCTTGATCGACATTTTGAGAATATGGGTATGAGATACATGGGCGATTGGCTTTAGTGCAAGTGGGAGATTGTTAGTAGTATGCCCTAATAGCCAATGTCAATTGTGTAATTTGGGATATGAACTTGATTCATGTATTATTGTTATTGATTAATAATATGGGCATTTTGATTATCATGTTATATATTGTTATTGTGTTCATGATAAGTCCTTAGAAAGAATGTCAATATAAGAACTCAAGAGTTGAGATAGGGAGACTTATATTGTTATTACATCTTTCTTAGATATTCCTAGTCATAGGATTATTTATTGGGCATTAATAATCCGGATAGACTAGCATAGGTTATGTCTGCTTAATATGGAGAATGACTCGTCTCAAGTCATTTGTGTATAGACACTAGGACAAACCTGTGGGTGCTTGTTTGAGAACAAGTGCACTGAATGTGATCATTGATTGAGTTTGTTGAATGGAGTTTTACTTACATGTCAAACAACAACTCAGGGTTACAATGATGCAAGTTATCCTTAGACCTGAGGCACCATAGATGTTCTGTGTTAGGGATATTAGGGTTTGATAGTACAACGTACATATCCTAACCATGGAACTTGTATAAGCACTCATTGGCTCTAGTAGACCTATCATGGGGACATATGAGTGTACAACAAGGAATCTATCACTTTCAGTAAAGAGAGAGAATGCCTTGTATTATTATGAGATATAATTCATAGAAGTCTTTGGCCAAAGCAGTTGGGAATAAGAAAATTGTTTCTTAAGTATCCCAAGTTTGAATTGATATTTTAAGAATAACATACAATATGTTAAATTAGGGTTTTGACATATTATCCATACCCAACTAATTTAACTGAGGCATTGTTTGATGGAAGGATTGAATTGTATCTTAATTGTAACTGAAAGGTTCACTGTGTTATGATAAACCTTCACACAACCTAGGGTGTGTCTTGACATATTGCTAGATGTCACTCAGGACAAGTAGATGCCCAAAAGATTTATTTCTTGAAAGGGAAAATTAGAAGAGTTCTAATTTTAGAACCTAAAATAAAAGTAGTTTTATTTTAAGGATAATTTATTATACTAATTCCTACTACTAGGTTGTTGTGAACCTAAGAGGTCACACACATATAGGTGCAAGTTTCATTAAAGGAGAAGAGAGAATAATATTATAATTAAGAGTTAATTATAAGTAAGAAATAATAAGTGTTATTATTTTAAAGATTAATATGCAAATATTAATTAACTAGAATTTCAAGTTTTTGAAATTTGAAATTCGAAATTTGAAATTTTTGAAATTTGAAATTTTGAATTTTTGAAATTTGAAATTTGAAATTGACATGAGATGACAAGATAATTAAGATTGCAAATATTAATCTATTTGAATTTCAAGTTAGTTAATTGAAATTTAAATTTGAAATTGTTTCAAATTTAAAACAAGATAACTTGATAGAGTTTGTTATCTAATAGGAGCTAGCACTCCATTTATTAGAGAACAACACGGGAGGGCCGGCCACTACATGGGGATCTCTCCTAGTGTGTGTAATCTAATCTCCTCTCCCTCTCTCTCTCATCCTTTGAAGCTCTCCTAGTGTGGATCAATCTTAGAGGCCTTCATCTCTTTGGGGCTGCACTTCTACCTTCTTTAATCTCTCTAAAGGCTATCAAAGTAAGTGATTTACTTTTGTTTTAAGTTGTATAATATGCTTGTACAATGAATCATGGATCTTGGCACATTAGTTTCCATGAAAAATTTTAATTCCGCTTGATTTCCATGAAAAATTTTAATTCCGCTTGATTTCATGGAATACTTTCAAGCATAACACTTGTGGATACTTGTATATATCTTGAACCACATCTATTGCTTTGAAACTAAATCATAAATGACTTATGCATCATTATTATCAATATTAGTTAAGAATGATATTTCTACTGAGCATTCAAATGCTTACAGCTGTCTTTTATGCAGCAGATTCTCAGGATAGTGAAATAGGATCGTCAAGGCATAATATTTTTCCTACTGTGCTAGGTTGGGTGGTGTTTTGAGCATTGGTGCTAAAGAATTGGTAGATGTTTTCCGTAGATGGTTAAACTTTAGATTTTAGTATTGTAGTGATATTTACCTATGTGCCAGGGATGTTGGCACCCTATATTATGCATGGATATATTTAATTATTGCACTTGACGAATCAGGGACATATGTATGATACACTTTATTACATTTCATGCTTGTTATATGTATCATTTGTTATGCCCTTGTATGGAAATGTTAATGAGTATATTAGGTTATATCTCTATTTGAACACGTGTTGACCTACTGGGAGGGTCTTCAGGTGTTACAGTACACTTGTGGTTTACAGTTTTTATCAAATTTAGATAAAGATCAACTATTCTTGGACAACAATAGCTAGAGGTAACTATAAACTTTCGCATTCAATTATCATAATTCTAACATCTTTTACTATACCTATACTATCACCTAATGTGACACTTGACAAGACATGATGCCTCAACTTATTGTGAAGCGAATTCCCACATCGCTTAGGTATGAAAGTAATAAGCAGTATAAGCGTGAGGGCTCCCCCCCACCTCTTGAGCTAGCTTTTGGGGTTGATTTCTACCTAAGACCGTGTAACATAGTATTAGAGCCGCCATACCGAGGGATAGGTAGGGTGCATGTCTTTGGCTTGCACGCGGCATGTGCTACTAAATGAGCACGTTATGCGTGAGGGAGGGTGTGAAGCGAAGCCCCAAATCGTTTTGATATGAAAATAATAAGCAGTATATAAATGTGAGGGCTCCCTCACCTCTTGAGCTAGCTTTTGGGATTGTGATCTACTCAAGACCGTGGCACATGGTATCAGAGCCGGCATACCTAGGGATGGGTAGGGTGTGTGTCCCTGACTTGCATGTTGCAGGTGTTGCTAAGTGAGCACGCTGCGCGTGAGGGAGGGTGTAAAGCGAAGTCCCACATCGCCTAAGAGTGAAAGTAATGTGTTGTATATAAGCGTGAGGGCACCCTCACCTTTTGAGCTAGCTTTTGGGGTTGAGTTCTACCCAAGACTGTGTAACATGGCATTAGAGCCGGCATACCGAGGGATTGGTAGGGTGCGTGTCTCTGGCCTGCACGCGGCAGGTGTTGTTCAGTGAGGGAGGGTGTAAAGTGAAGTTCCACATCACTTAAGTATGAAAGTAATGTGCTGTATATAAGCGTGAGGGCACCCTCACCTCTTGAGCTAGCTTTTGGGGTTGAGTTCTACCCAAGACCGTGTAACCCCTATTAATTTAATATGACATGACATGTGTAGACATCCATTTTTGACCATGGGAAGGGTCATTAATGGTTGCTTGTGATTAGAGGTAAAATAGGGTGTCAAAACCCTAAGTTGCCAATTTTACCCTTGTGAGTAATTAGTTAGAGGTCATTATCGCATGTAGGTTTTTAGGTCAGATTGAGTCGGTTCTTTTTGCATTTGGTCTTTAGAGAGTCTAGGAACATCCTTGTAAAATTTTATGGCATTCTGAGCTAGACTTGATAGAAAATAAGGCCTTTTGTGACTTGAAGGGCAGTACTGTCCTTTGAATCACAAAAGCTCTGAATGACTGTCGATCTTGTCCCGAATAGTCTCGAGGCTTTGGCATGGATATTTAAGGTGTGTTTGGTAGCTAAGTTGATCAGTGGTAAGGTCTGTTGAGCCTTCTGGCTCATGTTTGGCTCTTAAGGCCTAAAGGCCCCTTTTTAAGTTCAGATTAGGGATTTCGACCGGAAATGACCGGGATTTGATCTTTTATCAAACTAAGGTCTTTAAAGGCTTCAAAACACTTTCTTAAAATGTTTTAAAACTTGTTTCAAGAAGTATAAACGATTTCGAGAGCGATTGGTTAGCAAATTTCAAAACCCTAATTTGGGCCCGACAAGTCCTAAACAGCTAATCGGTTGAATTTTCCCTAAAACTTTGACTTCGGTCAATGCATTTTCACTTCAAACACTACTTAAAACATAGAGAATTGAATCACGATCATTTCGTCGCTTTTGGACTTAAAACGGGCTTGAAAAGCCGAAACCGAGTCGAAATGGGCTGAGATAGGCCCACATAGGGGAAATTAGGCCAAAAGCTCGATGACCATCCACTTAGGGACGGCCAACCGTCCCCTAGTGGATGGTCACCCGAGCATTTAGCCTATACCTGCTATTTTTCAGTCTTTTTGATTCCTAAGACTTTGCCAAGTGTCTAGCTCAGCCTTAGGAACTTTGGGACGAACTTGAAGACCTTAGAAAGCTGGTTTAGAGCCCTTGGATCATTCCTAAGAGATTTAAACTGAGCCATTGATCAAATTCAAGTCCCTCTATAAATAGAGAGCCCTGAAATCAGTTTCAACACAACACACAAGGCATTTAGAGAGCTTTGGAGAGTAGAGGCTTGGAGCTTTGCACTAGCCCCCCCATAGCAATCTTAGCCACATATTTTTGAAGTCTTTGAAGGTTAGAGAAGAAGCTAGGAGCGAGGGAGAAGGAAGCAAAAAATGTTAGTATAAGTATTGAGTTTGTTTTAAGTTCTTCTGCATACTTCTTCTTCTTCTTCTTCTTCTTTTTCTATGTCCATGCTAGGGATGAGTACCTAAGTTGGGTATTCAAAGGTTAGGAGTAAAGGTTAGTTGCATATAGGTTAGCGTATAAATTTTCTACATTTATGGTTTTTACCCAGGTATAGTTAGTTTGTTTTGAGTATGCTAAATTAGTATAGGTTAATAGGAACATGTTTAGGTTTGTTTATATCATTCATTTTTATGTTTAATGCTTGAGATATCATATGAATTGTGGCCGAGGGAACGAGCTAAGGTAAGTCCATTCCCTTATGTTAAAATTGGAGTTTTTAAGCATGATGCATAATTATTTTGGTATATCATATTAGGTTGCATATTAGGACATTTGCCCCTTTTTTATTCATTATTTTTATGGGTTTTAAATCCACTTTTTATTACATTTAAATCTATCCAAGGTTTAAAGTAACCTTAAAGTGAATTAAAAATCATCTTTTAGGGTCAAAATTAACTTAGAAACATGCCTAGGTTCACATAGATAACTTAGATTGCATTTAGGACATATGCATTGTTTATATTCTTTATTGCATTTTTTATATATTTTCCAGAAATTCCAGCATATATGATTTTAACATTTTAGGTATTTAGACTAACCTAGGACTAGTTAGAGACTCTAGGATTAGGGGGGTTACTTGACCCCACTTAGGAATATTCTTTGTTGTAAGAATTACAATAGGAATAGAGTTCTATTTTACTTAGGAATATACTTCGAGAAGGATTCTAAAAAGTAATTCAAAGTGAAATGAAATTCCATCATTCATGAAAAAGTGTTTTGATCAAGTTCAAACTCTCGAAATTAGAGTCCTAGATAAGATAGAATTCTTTCAATTATGTGGTTCATTACAATAGGAGAGTCCTAAGTAATCGAACTACGTGGACTTTGATTCTTATCAAGAAATTGGTAAGGTACGAAGGCAGTCAATAGGTTGCAAGTCCAATCTTAGGATGACTCTATGTTTCCTAAGGCCTTTAGGATTTTAATTCTTTTTTATTATTATCTATTATCTAGTATTATTTACACTATTTTTCTTGGTTGATTAGATATGATAGGGTTGTTTTTATAAGACTTTGATAAAGCCCAAAATTAATTAGGAGACCTTTAATTAGGGTGAGGTGGGTGCCTACAAGGAGTTCCTTGGAACCTTTCCACTTCATAACTTAGTCCCCGAATCCTACTTTGGTTCGAAGACTTGCTTTTCCTTAAAATATGGAGTCAATGTTTTATTGAAAATAAAAATCTTTTTGTGGTTTCCTTGTTCCCTAAAAATAAGGTGGCGACTCCCAATTTTTTACAAACTTTTATCATTTTTTTCAAAACCCAATCTTGAGTGAATAATAGAGAAGGATAAACGAGGATCATAGAGAATGATAAATCGAGACGGATAATGAGTAATCCACAATCCACAATGATTCAAAAGTGAACGGCCTCCAAAATCCCTCAGGTCGCTGGTTCACAGCATGTTAACTATTATATCTACTTATGTTAATACAATAATGTCATGTCATGTGCCATGTCAAGTAATGGAGTCTTTTTTCCCCTCAAACGATTGAAAAACACTCATAGAAAACCAAAATTACATGTTTGGAAAATAATAATCCTATTCTAAAACAAGAGAGAACCATAATTCTGTACTTACAAGACATGCCTAACTAAAGCATCATCAATTCGATTAGAAGACAAGGGATTACTTGAAACATCTATTATCTTTTCTTTTTTTAGGTCATTATAAAAAGTTGATATTTAATTCTTCACTCATAATCTTTTTTAGGTTATTAATGCTTTTGCTACCACACAAGCATCAACTCTGAATAGTGTCTTTGACGGGACAATACAATATGGCTACTAAACCACACTAATTCTTGAAAAGCTAATGCTTCCACCGCCTGAGCATTACCCATGTTACGAATTCCCTTTGCCATAATTAATATAAATTGTCTTTTACCGTTACGCACCACAATTCTAATTCCTCAATTTTGATTAATTTTATTTTATGAGTCATCAACATTAATTTCAAACAAAGACAAGCGATGGCTACCATTTGCACTCACTCAACATTAACCCAATCATTAATAAGTTTAAAAGTTTTTTTTTTTTTTTTAAATATCTAATTACTAAAGATGATTAAAGGGAAGGTGTATTTAGCAACACTTGTTCTCTTACTATGATACTGGACTCAAGATCAAATGGGATGCGTGTGAAAAAAAAAAAAGTTTACAAAAATTAATAATTGAAAATAAGTTAGTTAAAATATTTGAATTTGAAAATGGTGGTTATCGAAAAGTTAGTGGGAGAGAGATATAGAATGAGTAGTTATAAAAAAAATGTAAGTCATAATCGAATGGAGTTGAAATTACATATATGTGCTTTTAGGTAATACTATGTATTATTTTTGTAAATAAATGTGAAGATACCAAAGACTCATTCTCCCTATATAACCGCAGAGATAATAGGATTGATTATGATCTAGGTTAGCAAAAATGAAACTAGTACATAAATTAAAATAATTGTAACTTTTTTAGTACATTATTATAATTATGGGAATAATCTTGTGCATATGCTGACTTTAACTAACTTGGGATATGTATTTTGAAAAATCGACCTTGAATTAGAGACTTTTCTTATGGATATCATGCATGCCAAAAATCACAGTGATTAAGCATCTCAAAATAAGACGGTGAAAAATCGTGACATTTTTTAGAAATTGACCCTTGGACCATTATGATTTTTGGCATGCATGACATATATAAGAAGAATATCTAATCTAATTGTCGGTTTTTTGAAATACATGTCATATAATTAATTAAAGGTATTATGCTGATTTTAATTGAAGTTAGTATATGTACACAAGATCGTTCTGGATTATTATTATTATTATTACTATTATTTTGGCAAGTATAATTACTTGGAGTATTATTAACTTCTTTATTATCTTTATTGCTATCTATTATTTCTTTGGCAGCTTTTGATGTGAGAATCAATTGTTTTTTTCCCTCCACAATAATGATAAGTGATTGACGTTTGGAGTTGTGCTCAAATTAATCCCAAGCATAGGATTTCAAACATTGCTAGGCATAGTAAATATGGGAGACCCCATAGTCATTTCCACAAGGAGTGGGAAGAATTCAAGAGGATCCTTATGTCTTGTTACCCAATGAATGCAAAGTAAATGTAAAAATCATGGTTTTTTTGTGTAGTTGAGTATGTAAATGGTTTGACAAGAGTTAAGAATAATGAAAAATAAGTGGCAGGATTTTAGGGTTTTCACTCATCCACAACCAAACCAAGGAACATGAACTTCTCACTAGGGTTTCTTATCTTTGATCCATTAAAAAATGGTCTTTTATGGAGGGTTTAACTTTAAAAGCATTTAGAAAAAAAGGATAGGTAGAAGAATGGTAGAAAGTATTTTCTTTTACATATTAACAAGCACATGATGTGCATAAAGGTTCAATCACAATGTGTACGTACCAAACTTCACTAGTTAACACAATGTCAAGAAGATGCCACACCACATGTGAAGAAGAAATGGAGAGTATTTGCTACCATACAACTAGTATTGAAGCTCAAATGGGTGAGAAAGTCTTGTTTGGTTGGTGATGAACTCCATTAAAGCTAGTAAATGAGTAGTGAATGCAAAAAAATCCATGATAAATGCAAGGAAGATGAAATAAATATTTCTAGATTACTTGAGATATGAAAATACAAAGTCTTCAAGCCAAAAGTAGGATGAAACAACTTAAACTAGTGATTACAAGTGAAATAAAACAAGAACTAAGTAAATCTAGTACCAAACTAATTGTTAAACAATGTATTTACAGAACTAGAGAGAAATCTAAGAACAAGATTTAAAACCCTTGAACATGTATGAAACCCAAAGAGAAAAAACCCAAAAGAAAAACTAAGTGAAAACCTAAGCTAGGAGAGTCACGGCTGGAAAAAGAGAGTTAATACCCCCTCCCTTAGGGCAACAATTTTTTAGAGTTAAAATACAAAAACTCCCCTTTAAAGTTCAAAAGACTGAGAAAAAGCTCCAGCTACGCAGGGTCCTACTACCGGTTCATGAGCATTCTGTACCTTGCTGAGATTCCTTGAAAATACCTACTACCGGTAGTAGGGGTTGGTTGATGAACATTTTGTCCCTTGCTGAGATTAATTCCTTGAAAATACCTACTACCGGTCATAGATATTCTTACTACCGGTAGTAGGAAACAAATATTGTCCAATTGCTATATTTTTGCTTCCAAACTTCACCGAGCTTTATCCCATCATGCTCTAATACTTTGCGACATAAAAGTATCACAAAAAAGAAAGCCTTCAAACCACTCTTAGGCGCTAAAAACCTACAAAATAATAAAAGAAAACTACAAGGAAAATGGATCAAAAGTATATGACTTGAACTATGCTATGCAACAAAATGTGATTTATGATGCCAATCAATAAGATTTATGGATCGAATTACAAATGTATGGGCCTTATCCCTCAAAACAAACCCATTAATCCAAACCCGAAGAACATGATTGGGTCATCATGTTTTAATGCTCCCCAAACTTGGTAGGGCCGGTTGGGATCACTCATCACAACATTGTTATTATATTAATAAATGGTTGTAAGCATGAAGCCATAGCTTATTAACCTGCGATGAGGTCACCATAAAAAAAATAAAAATAAAAAAAATAAAAAAATTTGATGGGGATCATGATGCAATGACTTCAATATTTAAAAAAAAAAAAAAAAAAAGTGTCCACCAACAAAAGTGATTTTCTTACACGAGGTGAAAGCCCGTGCAAAAAAGGCCATAGACCATCAGATTGTTGTTGACACGAATATGGTAACTGCCGTCTCAATTCTCCCACAAAATCAGCTCAGATCTTGAGATTTCTTTCACTTCAACCCAAACCCAGGCTTTGAAATGGTTGCATGCAACACTTGTGCTTAATTTTCTCTTCTTTTCTCTCCAAATCACTTCATCCAAACATAGTGGTCTGTGATTTTATTAATCATATCCGATCCACATTAATGTATAATAATGGCCATGGCAGCATCCAACATTACCATTCATCATCCCCTCAACCAATTTACTACACTCCTCTTCCACCTTCGTCAATCTTTGTGGCTAGCCCACCTTCATCGCCACCATCCTCATCCTCAATTCCGCCCGTTTGTGGCGGATATTCTCCGCCACATCGATTATGTTATGTTGTATATTCACTGCCACCGACTCCTTCCTGTGACGTCACTCCACCGCGGAAATCACCAGTACCACCATCATCATCGTAACTACCACCAGTGTATGTCAATCCGTCAAATCCATCAACAACATCTTCGCGACGTACTTGCCCAGCTCCACCGCTTTATAAGTCCTCTCCGGCGACTTCTCCACCAACTCCAACCCCACCAACTCGCCCATCACCGCCACTACATAAACATCCTCCACCTCTTCACCACCCGCCCATAAGCCCACCTTGTACCGCCGGTTGAAATGAGCCGATGCTAGAAGATGCCATATGTGTGATGATATAATAAATGTTTGTGTTTGAAAGTAACTGTTTTAGAATCAAATAAATAAGGTTATATGTGTGTGTGTGTGTGAGGCCGAGGGCATTAATAAATTATATGTTTTCACCTTTTAATTTCAATTGTTGCATCCATCAATTAAATAGGAGAAATGAGAAAGAATTAATGGTGGTCTTTTAATTCATATGTAATTGGAAGATCCTCCCCATGATCAACTCCATATATGCATTCATAGCATAGATATAAAAAAATTTACAAAGAGCAAATTAGATATATACGTACCAATAATTTTTTGAAATATATATAACCAACAAACTAAGGCACATGAAAAAGAAAGTTTTTTTGGCATTGAATAAAACAACAGAGTTGAATCAAAATTTGGCATACAATTTATATATATATATATATATATTAAATGGTTTCAAGTGCTAGATTGCCCATCATTTTAACCAAGGGAGCAGGACACTTAGTAACAATATCCAACCTGGAAAGATTTGAGGCTCGCCCAAAGAAAGACAAGCTCAACAAAGCAAGCTCTGTAAGAGACAAGCTTGAAGAGAGAAATCCTTTCCAATAATGAGGATCCAAATTAAAAAAAGCATCAAAGAACCCTCTACTCCCATTCAGATCAAGCTTCAACAGTGTCTCCATCCCAAAAGAGTAGAATTCCCTAGTGCACCTCCTCTCAATAGGCCACAACCCATTCCAAACTCTATGATAAAGTGGCTTCCCTCTAATCATCCGGGTCGAGCCAAGACACTCCGCGATTGTATCGGCTAAGACTGCGGCTAGACTTAAGGATCGAGCCACCATGTAGCCAGTTGAAGGGTGCACCAACCCAGCTGTGCCTCCAATAGCCATTACAGTTTGAGGAATCTGAGGGAGAGGCCCTCCCATGGGGATGAAACACTTCTCCTCCTCTACTACTCTCTTCACTCTAATACCCATATGTCTCAGTCTTGCTACCATCCTTCTTTTCACCTCCTTGTATGATAACACTGGCCTGCTAACAAGTGAAGTCTCTTCTAAGAAAATCAAGTTTGAATCAAATGGCATAGAATACAGAAAAGTTGGGCATTTTGAATTGCTTGCTCTTAAATAAGGCTCATTTCCCATGTGGGAATCTCTCCAATCCATGAGAACCATCTTATCTGAATCAAAAGGGTGACTCTCTACTTCAGCTAAAATACCATGAGCAATCTGATAGCCATGGTTTCTGGGTTTATTATAGTCTGTAAAAGTGCTTGTGAAGCCACTAGCATCCACTATTAAACTCGCCTTCAGCTCGCTCCCATCATCACATACAACTAATGATTCGAACTCTTGGTGCTCTATTTTCCAAACCTTGGCCTTGTGGAATTTGATTTGATTATTAGAGACACAACTCTCTAATAATTTTAATTTCAGTTTCTTCCTACTGACTCGACCGTAGGGACGGTCCAAGTACTTGGTCTTGTGATCATCGATGAAGATACAAGTCATAGGCCACGTTTTGTCCAAACAATCTTCAAGCTCCAAGCTCTCAAACTCATCAACCCAGACCCCATAGTTGTTAGGCCACATGGAGAGTGGAGAAGGGTCTATGCAACATACCTGAATTCCATAACTGGACACTCGCTCCGCTAGACGAAGGCCAGCTGGGCCAGCGCCAATGATGATCACGTCGAAGCGAGACCGGTGATCATTGGGGTTAAACCATGGGAGATCAAAATCCAAAAACTCTAGTTTGGATTCAGGTTTCAGGTCAAGAAAGTTAGCTGCAGACTTGCTACTTTGGATTGGATGATGAATTTTTATTGAAGGGGTGTAATGGGTTTTTGGAAAGAATAATGGAGAAATGGATGAATGGTACCTTTTAGAATTCAAAGTAGCAGAAGGTAAAGGTAGCCTAACAAGAGTACCCATGAGAGAGAGAGACAGAGAGATCTAGGAATTTACTTACAGAACATATACTATGTGTTATATATATATATATATATATATATATATATATATATATATAGAGAGAGAGAGAGAGAGAGAGAGAGAGAGAGAGAAGGCAGATTAATAGAGGAATTTGGGACTAGGCCGGGAGATACAAAGACAGAGGAATCCTAAGGAGGAGGTGGAAAAATGATGCTTTGCAAATTGTTTTGGCTTGATGAAAACGGACATGAGCAAGGAAGGCCGTAAAATAATGGGTGGGGAAGTAGGTTCATGTGCTTTCACTGCACAACACGCATATATAAAATTCTCCAATGGCTTGTTTGAATAATGAAGTGGGTCCTATACAAAATCCACACCAACTTCACCCTTATTGGTTGTTCGTGGGTTCTTGTCACCCACTTCCTGTGTAGGCCCACCACCACCAGTAGCTACCACAATTCCCATAGCCCACCGCCCCAATCCATAACACTGTAGGCTTGTTTTTGGCCTTTTGCCGCTTTCTAAATAAATCGCTCTTTCTACTTCCTTTAATATGCAGCATTTTATTGTTGGGTTAGGCATGTGGGACCCAACCACTACCAGCTTCTTCGTCGCTACCCGTCTATTGACTGTTTTATTTTTTGAAAGAATTGGGGTACAAATAGTTTATGAAAAAAATATTATAGTCAGTTAGTCACAATAAAATTGACAACTTTCGTAAATAAAATATTTGTTATTGATTTCTTGCAAGTATCAATCCATAACAACAGACACTCGCTCTTCTCCTTATTTTATATATGTATATATGACACACTCGCTCTTCTACTCATGCCTTTGTTTGGGTTTAATTTGTGTGTGTTCCATTTCTTTTGCAATTTCATTTGACGAAAAAGCACTAAACAAAGCTCCGTTAACGCCATCTCCTTTTAAAACGCCAAGTTATGTGGTTTGGCTGAGACATTCATTTCCAGCCGCTGGATGTAATTTTTGATGAGATGTCATGATCTTGCCATCACTCAAGTGAACCCAATTCACTTATGCCCAAGCAGAGGATTCGGATTGCCAATTATTTGTCCCAATTCAAGTGGCATGCCATATTAATTAAATTATTAAAAAACTGAATTTATTAGAAAAAAAACTCAAATCGACCGTGTAAGTATGTCAAGTGAGTTGCAGCAAATAGCATTACTCATAGCAACAACTTTATCAACCTCAATTCAAAGCTCAGAATTCTCTTGAGATTTGTAATACGGATGAGTAAATAATATGGAATTGAACAAAAGTGCTTTGGCATCGCTCAACCCTGTCCAAAATAAGGAAAATGCTAAGTGGACCAATTTTTAGACTAAATTTTTTGAACCAAATGATGAGCCACAATAACATTGTCTCGATTTTTGTGCATTTTTGAAATGCATAGATATAAAAACTGTATTATTCGGACACATCATTTGGTTTAAAAATTTTGATCTAAAATTTAATCCATCTAGCATTACTCCCAAAATAGTGAGACACCGAGGCATTAATTGAGCATTCAGCAGATCAATATGGACCCCAGAAGAAAAGGATACAAAATTTTGAGACCTGGACAAGCCGATTATATTTGCATGCTAAAAAAACAACTTAATTTTACTCCCAAATGCTCCCGTCCGGTCTCATCATTTGGGAAGGGGAAGATTATATAGCTTGCAACTATGCATGACACTCTCGATCACTTCATAAATGAGGAAGAGAAATTACCATTGACCATGAACTTAAAAAGAATAAGTTAATCCAACTCAATAATGATATGTAGAAGGAATTGAAATGATAAATTTATAATATTACGAGAAGCATAATCTAAGCTTCCACAAAAAATCCTTGAATTTACATAAAACAAAGATGATCCGTATCAACACAATATAAAATTCATCAAGATTCCCAAGATAATTTACACTCACAACAATAGGAACAACCCCAAACAAATTGACACCATTATTCCCGGACCTCTTCAGAGACTTGAATAAAGATACTCTAAAATCTGAACCACGAAACAGCTGGCGGCCCTCCAACATGAACAGAGGTATATAATTTGGAAAGTCATGTATTACATACCTCAGCAAAAATTCAATACAAGGAAAACAGCAAGTCAAGATCTGCAGGAAGGTAGAGTGACGCCTCCGCAACAAGCAGCAATTATTATGTACAGCAACAGAACAATCAAACATGTCAACAAGGCCCTGCCATGAACAAGGAACATAAGTTTGAAATTAAAAATGTCACCAAGTTTTTTACTGCGGCAACTAAAAACATCTACTGATCTTCATTATGGGGTGTCATAACACTTGAGAAAATTGAGTTTGGTCAGAATACAGTTCATTGCTTTCCACCAAGAAAGAAAAGACACATACTTCGTTTCCAAGGACAATCTTAATGTGATAATTCTTACTTGCAGGATACAACAGATCCAAAAAAGCCTCTTCCAGATGGCAAGCATTCAGAACACTTAAATTAAATGCTGGTTACAACATATGGGATCACAAAGAAGAGCAATATGAAACCTAGAGTTGCTGATAAATCTTACAGTCCTTGATACTGTATGGTCCAAACTAACTTTGAATTAGAAATGAAAGAAACCTCAATACAACTCCAACTACTTAAAAGTTAATTATAAAAACATATTCAACTCAACTGAACTCAATTTAATAAAACCTAACTCCAGCTGATAGGTGTCAGCTCCACCAATTAATTTTCTGCCATTAGCGCCATCTATAAACATATCCAACTCAACAAAGCCTTAAATCCTAGAATGAATTGCAGCCATGTCATCTATACAAATAGAAAGGGAACTCAATTTTGGTCTTTCTGGTTGTCTCTCAACAATTTAAGTACCAAAATTAACTCTTTGTTTACACAAGGCAACTCATTAAAAAATGGATTACCAAAAACATAAAAATTATTCGGTGAGCCAGATATACATCCTCCTACACATATAGCTCCCATCACATGATAATAATAATAATATATTAATGGAAAAAATAGTAAAAATGGGAATTCAAAATGCCCAGTTGCATCTTTAAATAATGAGGCTTCCAACCAGCTACAGGTAACAGCTCCTACGACTCTAATCAAACGTTGTTATAGGTCTCTTGAGTTATATATGTACAAAACTACCCACCTATATACAAAGCACGTCATTAAAAACCAAAGAAAAAATTGTCCTCATCCGGCTCATTTCAGAAACCCACAATGGCCAAAACTTCTCTACCATCTGTAACTGCTCCCATGTCCCCACATCTAGTTAAAGACACCTTATGCCTTTACCTTTGAAAACACTACCTGAGTCCATATAATATAGGAATATAGGATCCATCATATACAAGAAGCACCTTTTCACTAAAATCACTTTCGGATGATTGGGTTTTCAGCCATGCTTATATAAGTGCTTCAAATGGTTAAGGGTGCTAATATAAGATTGTATATTTCATTAAGGATAGTTTAGTTTTTTTCCCCCCTTCTTGTAGGCTTCTTTATATTATTCTTTGTAACCTGTTTCTTATTATTGAATAGTGCACAACTGTACTTCTCCTCCTCCTTCTATGTATGCTCTCTTCTTTTGCATAGTTTTTTGCAAGGAGCCCCAGGAACTCTGAATAGTTGTTTGAACAGCAAGTTACATTATGTACTATCAGTGATAATATTGGTATGTTTGGGGCGATGAAAGAAACAACTTATTAGTCTTTCTAATGTAGGGATTATTTTTTATTTTTTATTTTTTATTTTTGCTCCGAAAAAAATACTAAGAAATACTCATGGTAACCATTCGAGCTGACGAAATTAGTAATAATATCCGTGAACGTATTGGGACCTAGATTTACATGGTATTAAAAGGGGAGTCCCTTGATAACAGATTTTTCAAACCTCGACTGGGCTATGCAATCAAATCACCATGACCACTAACCGCACCAGACTCTGGTTTTCCAGATTCCACAAAATATGTTTTCCAGATTTTTAAGCAGTAAATAATTTATTTTATTTAGTTTTTCAAATTACCATTTAAGTTTTCCATTATTGGCTGCATAACTAGGTCTAATGGCCAAAGCATTCGACTTGTGAACTATTTGATTTCATGTTTAGACTAATTCTAACGCATCTCTCCGCATGCTAAGTTGCTAACCATATTTTCATCGTAACATCTAACTGCTAAAATAAATCTACATGAAAAAAGGAATAGAAGGGAAGTATATAATAGAATATTGCTTGAAAACAAACACGTGAGCCTCCTTTCTAATGCCATTGTTGCTGCTATGAGTGACAAACTAGATAGAGAAAGTTCTTAGTAGGGATGTAGATGGTCAGTCATAAGGGAAATCTGCTACTTCACAGATAATGACTTATCAGAAATTCAAAATTACAGACCTCAAAGATTTAGTGGGCGTTTGGTTGTCCCATGTGAATTGAATTATTTCACTGTGTCTTGCATGTAATTTTATGAACAAATCCATTTTTTTTTTCAAATGGGGCAATTCAAAAGAATGGTAATAATCATCACAAGTGAGAGTAAAAATTAAAAATTCAGTTCTAAAAATTGATCCTATAAATTTACTTATGTTGATGAGTTTAACCTTTTTAGGGCTTATTCAAGAAGATGAATTTGTATCTTTACTACCATGTAAACAAGTGAAACTTGTAGCAGGGTTGCTTGCTGAGAGTTAGCCACGTAAGATGACACGATGGTAGGAGGGGAGAGTGAAGCAATCTGAGGGCAATGAGGGAAAGACAGAAGAGGAAGGTAGACCAGACTCCTCCCTTTAAGTTCCTTCCCCAACGATTAAACATTAATCTCGAAGAGGGGGTAAAATGAGGGAGAATGAGAATTCCCAGCCTCAACCAATGACTTTGACAGATGGCAAATTGATTCCTTCTTGTCCTCTTCCGAATGGAATTATCCGCCTTAATAGGGGACATTGAGTGGGGGATCAACTGGATTGTAGTTGAGATTGGTAGGCAGAACCAATAGAAGAGCTTGAGGTCCTCTTTTGCAAGTATGCATGCATGTATCCCTACTTGCACATACCCCATATCCGAGGTAGGACTGTACTATGTCTAAAGCCAATGAAAGGGGCCAACAACCTAGGAGGTCCAGTCCTACAAGTCCACTTACCAGGGTTCGAAGTCTCGGGCGATTCCGAGATGACTCGAACGAGTCAACCAGGTATCGGAGGAAGCCTGGACGAGATTTCGTCCTGAGTTGAAGTTCACGGCGAGTATATGTAATCTCGTGCATCTCGGACGAGATGCACGAGTCTACACCAATAGAACAAAAAAACTAGGTTTTGAAATGAAAGAAAGCTGCAAACTGCAAAATAAGAGATTCCATGGAGAGGTGGAGATCTGACCTGCGCATGCTTTAGCAAAAAATGTCACGGGTTGGATTGCAAGCTTTTTCTATAAAGTAATGGGTACCGAGAGACGAGTTCCTCATCCTCTTCCTCTTCATCTTCTTCTGAGAACCCAGTGGGTACCGACGGCAACTCAAAAAAACCCTTTTTTTTTCTGGACTGCTGGCAACCAACACTGCCGACAACCTTCGTGGCTGGTTGGACTGTTGGAGGTCTTCGTGGCTGCTTAGAGGACTTCGTGGCTGTTGCCGGCGCGTTGGAGGACTTCCGGCGAGGCTGCCGCTGCAACTGCTTCTCTCGAGTCTCGAAGCTCCCAGTTCTCACTTCGAGTGAAAACTGATAAGGTCAGGTGCTCAGGTTATATTAAAAATATCTTCATTTTATTTATATTTTAAAATGGTGCTTTTATATATTAATAAGTCAGACCTGCTTTTATTTAAATAGGGTGCTTTTATAACTTGCTTTTATTTAAATAGGTTATATTAAAAATATCTTGATTTTATTTATATTTTAAAAGGATGCTTTTATATATTAAATAAGTCAGACCTGCTTTTATATTTTAAAGAAGATGATATTTTATAACTTGCTTTTATATTTTAAATAAGGACAGACCTGCTTTTATATTTTAAACAACTTGGCTTTATATTTTAAATAAGGTCAGACATGCTTTTATATTTTAAATAACTTGCCATAAAAATTAATTTTATAATTTATAATTTTATTTTTGAACTATATATATTTTTATATTGTTGTTTAATTTCCTTTTACCATTTTTTTATTATTATTTATACTATCCATTTTCAAATCATCAATGTCGGTTGATTATTTTGAGAAATCGACCATTGGATTAGATACTCTTCTTATACAAGTCATACATGCCAAAAATCACATTGATCCAACGGTCAGATTTTAAAATATCTCACTGTAAAAAGCTGCAATGTTTCTAATTATAATAATTTTTCACGGTGACATAATTCAAAAACCAACCGTTGGATCACTTTGATTTTTTACATATATCAATACATAAAAAAAGTATCTAATCCAACGGTTGATTTATGAAAATATTAAATTGACACTGGTGTTTTAAAAACGGATAGTAGAAATAATAATAATAAAAAATGGTAAGAGTAACACGACCCTTTACATAAATTGGCCTAAAGTTATTATTATTATTTTTTAAATAATATAATTATTTTATACCATTAGTCCCAAAGTTTTTTAACATAACAAATTAGCATATGAATTTTGAAAATCTTAGGGACCTTACAATATAAAATTGAATCTCGTGATATATATTATTTTGGGCTACATACTTATAACTTATAAGTGTCAAACATAATTTTTTTATACCACTATGCCCAAGATTTATTTAATTTTTTATTCAAAAATTCTTTGTACACTAAGGTAATTTTTTATTACTTATAAGCATATTAATTAAGTTTTATTGCT
>JAESVK010000622.1:1590490-1612710 GCA_017140935.1 Hamamelis virginiana
TTTTTATTACTTATAAGCATATTAATTAAGTTTTATTGCTTTTTTTTTAAAAAAAAAAATTTATGTACACTAAGTAATTTTTTATTTAAAAAAAAAAAAACAAATTGCGAAATTTGTAACTAACTAAATAATTTTTTTGTACAAAATTATGTTTTATTCTAATTTGTAGAAAAACAATATTATCTAAACAATTTTGTAAGCCACAAATAAAGTATCTACACTTAGTATTTTCCAAAAATATATAGGGTCACGTAATTATACTAATTTGATAGAATTAAATTCTTTTATATTATTATATACCAAATTATTTGTAAGAAAATAAAAAACACTTGTTCTACAATTATGATTTTTTTTATTATTATATACCAAATTATGAATTGTTTATTTTTTTTTTTTTAGAATGTCGAATAAGCTACCAGATATTGGTTGGGAACATGGTACAGCTGTCACTGCAGATAAAAAGAAAATTCGATGCAATTATTGTCACAAAGTGATCAGTGAAGGGATCACACGTTTGAAACAACACCTTGCTGGTGTACGAGGTGATGTGGCCGTGTGCCAGAAGTGTCCCAGGGAGATTGCACATATGGTGAATAAAGCTCTTTCTGATGCTACACAGATAAGAAAGTCTCAGAAAAGGAAAAAGAACAACTTGGCTGAGTTTGAGCGTCATCATCGGCATTACATTGATGATTACGATGAATTTGATGGTGGTGACTACCAGGGTGATGAAATGTCTAGACATGAGCAGGCACAATTGAGATACGCTATGGAAGAGAGCCGAAGGACTACATTTCATGAGGAAGATGCCCGCAGGCATTCAACATCTGATATGGCAAGTCGTCCTTTTATACCTTCACAGTTTGGTGCAGGTCCTTCTCGAGCTGGTCCTTCTACTGGTGGTCCTTCTGCTCCACCTCCTCGTAGTTTCAGCGTGCGGGATCCACACAGGGTTTCAGGTCCTGAATTAAAAGGGATTGATCCCTTTATGTATAGGCCACCTGATGCAAAACAAAAAAAAATTAAAGACTTCTTTTTTTAAGGGAAAGGCAAAGAAAATGGGAAAGGCAATATCCAAATTCTTTTACTACAATGTCATTCCTTTTAATGCAGCAGACAGTGGCCCTTATTATCAGGTCATGATAGATACCATTGCTGAGTGTGGGTCGGGAGTGGTTGGCCCAACAGGATATCAAATTGGTGGAATTTTTCTGAATGAAGAGATCGAAGAGTTGACGAAATATCTTGAGAGTATGAAGAGAAAGTGGCTTGAATATGGGTGTACAATTATGTGCGATGGATGGTCATCGCAAAACAAGCACCCCATCACCAATTTAATTTACTGTGATCGTGAAATGGTCTTCCACAAATCTGTGGATAACACCAACGCAGGATCAAGAACAGCCGACTATCTCTACAGGCTTATGGACAAGGTTGTTGAGGAGATAGGTGAGCAGTATATAGTTCAGATTGTCACAGACAATGAGGCTTCATATAAGGCTGCGGGCCTTAAATTGATGGAGAAGAGAAAGCACTTGTTCTGGTCTCCTTGCGCTGCTCACTGCATTGATTTGATGCTGGAGGACATTGGGGAAATAAAGAATGTCAAAGCTATGATCACTGATACCCGTAAAATCACAAGCTATATATATAACAGTGATGCCATCGTTAACCTAATAAGGACATTCACAGATAATAGAGAGATCCTTAGGCCGAGGATAACACGTTTTGCCACTGAGTACATAGCCATTGAGAGCTTACTGAGACACCAAGTTGCTTTAAAGAGGATGTTTTCATCCCATGAGTTGCAAGAGCTTTCATACCCACGCAACCGTGAGAAAAGGGGGTTGAGAACACGGTATCTAACCTCATTCTTACTGAGCAATTCTGGCAACGAGCTGAGGGTGTCCGTGCTATGATGGAGCCACTAATAAAGGTACTCAAAGTCATCGAGCAGGATAAAAAAACGACGTTGGATGTTATCTATGATTGCACGGATAGGGCAAAGATGGCAATCAAAGTCTCATGTAAATCTTGGAACAAGATTTCGTCAATTATTGACAAGAGATGGGAGACTCAGCTCCACAGAGACTTGCATGCAGCAGGTAAATTATTTCATTCTTCGACCTTTACAGTTTTTAAATTATTGCGTATATAATTCTTGAATTTAGATGAATACATTTTTACTCTTTCCTTTGGTTGCTACAGCATACTTTTTAAACCCGGCGTGCCAATACAGTAACAGCTTTAGTGATGATGAAGAGGTTAGAAGGGGTTTAAAAGCTGTAATTAAGCGTATTGAGTCTGATGTGGCAATACAGGCAAAAGCGCTTACTGAAGTGAGTATAATTGATGTAATTTATCACAAAATGACAAACAATACTAGGGCATTCAATCAAACTTAATAGTGATGACCTAATTGCAGGTAAAATTATTCAGAGAAGCGAGAGGGGAATTTGGAGAAGTGTTAACTAAACAATCAAGAACTACTTGTCTTCCAGGTTTGAAATAAATTGGAGCTTTTTAGAGTTACACTTTTTATTGTGAAAGTGCCGAGTTTTTAAAATTCTCAAACTAACACATTTTGCGAAATTTGTATTTGTAGCTGAATGGTGGTATAATTATGGGGAATCTGCTCCAAACCTGAGGAAAATTGCAATTAAAGTGCTTAGCCAAACATGTTCCTCATCAAGGTGTGAAAGAAATTGGAGCACATTCGCCTTAATCCATACAAAAATTCGAAACCGCCTAGCTATGAAAAAATTGGAACAACTCGTGTATGTACACTACAATTTGCGCCTTCGAGTGAGGAACCTCTTGACAAGGAAAGAGGATGATGACTACTACAATCCAATTGACCTGAACCATATCTTTACGGATGAAGACATATTGGATTCATGGATTCGTGAGTCTGAAGAACCTTTGCTCAGTCCTACTAATGAATGGTTACAGGAGGGCATCCAGGAGTTGAGTGGGGATGATGACCATGAAAATGAAATTGGAGGTAGTAGTCGTTCACGAGGGCGAGGGCGAAGTGGTAGTGTTGAACCTTGCACTAGCAGGCGAGCACGGGATGGTAGGGATTCACAAGCAAGTCGTGGAAAAGGGGTTTATCAGGGAAACTCGAAAGAGGAAAATTCTGAAAGTGGCAGTGAATCCAATGATGAGGAGGTGGAGGTGGAGGTGGGGGATTTAGTGGTGGTGGAGATGATGGTGGTGATGATGATGGTGACGAGGATGACGGTCGTGGTGGTGGTAGTTATCCGGCTTCGACCCAAGTTGAAACCCAGACATGGCAAAAAGGGCGTGACAGGTTCTATGCCACACAAGATACAGATCATGGATTTCGACCAGAGTCAACAAGAATGCCGGAGACGAACCCTTCTGATGCACGAAGGAGGTATTGGGATCAGTTGGTTGGTTTTCCAAATGAGGACAGTGATACACCCGATCATGCATACGAGGAAGTCATGCGGAGACGGCAACAGCAGAGTGGTCAACCAGGTACCACGGGGCCTACGCTTGATGTTCAAATGGGCAGAATGCATTTAGGATATGGGCAACCATCCTCATCACAGCCATCGCCCCCCATTGCGGAGATCTCGTAGCAGTGCTACTTCTGGTAGAGTTCGTCGGGATCGTCCGAATGCACCACCTCCTAGAAATCCTAGAGATCCTGTGACGCAAATAAGTTATGGAGAACCACTATCTACCAGCACTAGTACCGGTGGTTACTATGATCGGGATAGACATCATCACCATAGTAGTGGATCTTATGGCAGTAGTAGTGGTGGTGGTTATGGATATCTCGACCAAGCCTCAAGTGGGTCTATGGGTTTTTTTTATGGTAATTATGGCTCCAGCAGCAGTGGCACACAGATTAGTTATCCACCCAACCAACAAATCTATCCACAGAATTCTAGTGACCACTCTTCACAGGATACAGGCGAAGGCTTCTCTTTCTCATTCTTCTTTGGACCTTAGTATTTACCACGACAATATGAAGGAGAAGGGGAAGGATTTCAACATCATCGCCACTCCACGTATCGTTGAAAAGGAACTCGTATGTGTTTACCTATTCTTTTTGCCAATGAAATACTAGAAAAAATTGAATTTGAATAGACATTTGATGTGCTAAATCATAAATCATGCAAAAGCTAATAATATATGTATTTCAATGCTGCAAATCAGTGCGCTAGCGCCTTTTTTTATGTTTTAAGTCATATCATGCACTCTAAGCCATTTATTTTGCTTGTTTGATGGTTCTAATTTGATTGCCTGATTTTTTCTAAATTTTCTATGATTTTTTTAAATTTTTTTGAATATTATTTCATGCCTAAAGTTGCATCTCGCCCGAGACACGACGAGTCGTCCGCGACCTCGACGTCCACGACCGCGACTTTGAACCATGCATGCCAAGGCTACCCTTGCAGCAGGTCAACAGTTGCAGTATATAAATGCACTGCATTTCTCACGCGTTCCCCTATCTGGAGACAGGTAATCCTCATTTACCCTTAGGAAGCCAAGACAAATGTTTCCTTCCTTCCCCCTCGACCAAGAGGGGAGTACCTATACCTTGACAAGCCGTTACACCAACCTCCAAACCACATCCCTCAAGTCATCAGGAAGAGAGAGTTTGCTAGCCTTGAGGTGGGCTGGAACCCTAACCTCGCCACATCCAAGCACCAAGCTTTGAGTTGTGTTTCCTGGCCTTTCCACCAATCCAATTAGCATATATCGTCAACGTGTTGTGCCTTGGGCACTTCTGAGACGAGCTAGGGCAGCTCGCAGGACTCAATTTCCACCACTGTGGTGGGAATCTACTTGGTAGGCATCCTCAAAGAGGGCATCCACCCTCAAGTGGGCAGCCCTACCGAATTGGGGTAACTCGGCAAAGGCAACCAAATCAATTTAAGGCCTAAAATCATGTGAGGGTTATGTGACATCCTCATGTGCACAACACGTGTTGGATCACATAGGAGGCATGAGTCCTACCCATGTGCGCTGCATGGGGCTTTCTTGACTTCTTTGTTATTGTCTCCCTAGAGGTTGAGTTGGGTCCCCATCCCTCCTATCTCAAGGCTAGATTACTAGAGGTAGGAGACATATTTAAGTCCCTTCTCCCTTGAGATTCTCCCTTGAGATTGTTGTACTTAAAAGTTAAGTCAAGGTTTTATCCTTAAATTAAGTTTGCCTTGTAGAGCATCTTTTACTAGTATGAGGAGGCTAAGGATCGCTTTTAAGAAGTAGATCACAAGCCCACAAAGTAGAGTTCTCCCTTCATTCATCCTACACCACGTGGCACGTCCTCATTGGTCCACATGGCACACTCCCATTAGTCCATGTGGTGAACTCCCATCTGTCCACATGGAGTACTCCCATTGGTCCGTATGGGAATCTAATTTTGAACCATAAACACCAGTAAAATACAATGGATCCATTCAAACAATAAGAGTAGGTAACTTGGTAGCCTCACTTGACATGATGTTACCGCAAGAAGAAATTGTATATTTGTACATGTTCTATCATGAAAGGGCTCGCTTTGACCAATAAGAGTAGGTAACCCATTCCCTATCTTTGCTTCTATTGCATTCTATCTACTTTTATCACATTCTGTTCTTCGATATTTGAAAATCACCATCAATACCTCGGTGTAGGTCTGGGATGATCTTTTGTTCCATAGTCCTAGGGCTATGTACAACTAGCCAATTAAAAGTGGGAACATGGGAGAAACAACAAGAAAGGAAGCTGAAATTTGTGATCTATGTGCCAACTGCTTCTTATTTGCAATTTGACTCCAGTCCAGCTTCTTATTTGCATTTTGACTCCAGTCCAGTTATTTTTCTCATTATTTGGTCCATTCACTGGACATATACTTCTTCCATTATGAATAGTCATTTTCTAATTCTTGTTACTTGGTGCCAACTACCAACTTCAGTAGTGCGCGAGGATTCAGTCACAAAGCTCAGTAATAACTTCTAAGATCACCCTTTTTTTTTCACCCTTTTCCTCCATCATTACTCTTTAACAAGTAAATAAGCTACTACGGTTCAGAAGTTTAAATCATAACTAGTCACTATGGATATTTGTTGATCTGCTAAATTCTGCAGTTCCACTATATCTTGGCTTTCTTATTGTCTGTTTGTTATCTTCAATTTCAGAAGTAGGAGACCGCAATAGTCAATATTAGTTTCACATAAAAGATGATAGACAAAATTTTCGTCCAAGAAAACTTGACTCATTCAAGTTTTTTGACCTCAACTTCTGATTAAACTAAAGTTCTATGGAAGTAGAATTAATTTAAGTTAGTTTACAGAAGTTTAGAAACCTAAATATCAATCTAAGTTATACAAAGTTTTAGACCTCCATATAATTTAGTATATATTTTAAATCTACAAGGAAGTATTTGTAAAGTTTGCATTATTCAGGAGAAGAGAAGTTACATGTGATTGAACATGGGTTGGGTGGGGGACTGCTCAGTTGAGAGTGTCACCATGTTCTTTCTAGGTCCCATGCATATCTAATTATTAAAGCCCCCAAGTTATTGGCATCAAGGAGTAAAAGGGGCTAAGTTTTCTTAAAAGGTAGATTCTATAGAATCCTCCCCCAATTATTGATCCATTTCATTCTCTTTCTCTACTTTAGCCTAAAATGATTGATCTTTCTTTGACCTCTTTGTAACATACACTAAGTCATGACAATCTCTAAATCTTCCAAAGAAAAGACAAGTCCAATGTAGTATCAAGACATTATAATAACTTACAAGAGCTTGGCATTTTTCATCCAAAGAGCACGACGAAGGCGCTTAGACTGTTTCTTAAAGTGAAATGCGCCATCTTGCATCGTTGAAGTTTTGTCAACAAGAAGCTCAATCCGGTCACCTCTCTCAAGTATCTTCTCAATGTTTTCCACCATGATAGTGCGTATCTGAATATCAGATTTTAATGCTTGTCAGCATCCCAAAAATGAAAAATCATGACTGTAAGTCTGCAGCCATAACTATAAAAATAATAATAAAAAAAATAATAACAAAAAAAAAAAAAGGAAGTTTCAAGATAGCATAACAAGAAATGGAAGGAAAATTAAATAACTAAAATCTCTCCAAAATCCTAGATCACTCAAAATGCTGCAAGACAATTAGAAACTTCAATTTATGGAAGGTTTAAGAAATTAAGACTCTTTATTTGACAAAAGACATGCATCGGTCCAAAAAGGATACCAGTTAACATTAAAGAAAAGTTTCAGGCACCATATTATATATATAATAAAAAAACACACACAAAAACAATTCAATTTGATCAGATGCTCAGTAATTGAGGGTCTTTGCCCTTCAAATACTTTTTGCCACTAAAGACCGAAATGCTATATTTTCCGGTAAACTTATAGTCCCAATAATCTATAACAGCTAAGCTGCAATCAAATTGCCTACCCCAAATAACTGACATAAAGCACTGACTAGTACAGTAAATTACCTAAGAAAAGTCTAGAATGCCGCATTCCAAATTGATTAAAGTTACTCACTTTGCACATTTGAAGCAACAGTGCTTTGCCAGAAAAAAACTTGAACTATCCACAACATGCATCGGCATAAGCCAACAGACAGATGAAAAGTAAAGGAGGGAAAAAAGATGAAAGCATGAAGATACTTGCCTCACCAACTTCCCCTCTTACGCGATTTAGAGTATCTGCACTAGGATTACTGGAAAAAAATTCCATTTGCTGATGCAAGACCCTCGAAAACTCATCATTCATTGCATAAGCAGGTGCATAGTGGGCCACTTTGCCATAATTTTTCATGAACCTCATTTGAATATCCTCCAAGTAAGAAAAAGGGATTCTCCCTGTATCAAAATAGAAACTGAAGCATTGTAAACCCATAAAGACAATTAGAAATAAAATGTATGAATCTGGCAAGCGGATAAAACTATGTGTAGAGGCAGAAGTATAAATAATACTCAACAACGAAAGGAACACAATATAACTGTAAAGTCATTCAAGAAACCCTACAAAGCATGGACAAAAGAAAAGACTCAAAGAATATCAAAACCAAAGGATGGTTAAAATAGAATATAAGCTACAGATAAATAATCTCCTATTTATCATTTCCCAAAATATTTGATGGGTCCAAGCAAATGAAACATAAACAAAGAACAGAGTGAAAAGAGGGACTCTAGTCAAACAATGGATCAAATTGAGCAAGGTTAAATGGGAGAGACTAAAATGAATAACTAGAGTACAAAATTTGATCCTAGACTTGAAATCTTCAACTGAAAATTCTTCGTCATAGAAATTGCAAAGATTATTCTAATCCTAGATGTGCCTAAATGCCAGCAGCCAGCAAAGGGGCCCTCCTCCGCAAAGTTGACTGTCAAGGCCCCAATCCTTTGCCAGCCAGCGCAGAAATAGATCCTCCATGCCTCTCATAATCACCTTGAATTGAGGATGCACGAGGTGGGCTAAAAAGGGGACCCTTTCTCCACCCCTCACTGGCTGACCAGATCTTACATAGGTTAGGGAGAACAACAATTTTTAGTGGTGATTTGTCAGGGTTTGGACTGGCAATGGTTTTTAAAGTACCAGGCTCTCTCTGCCCAATTAGTAACGATTATTATAGATGGACATGCAACATTTTTTTATCCCTTACGAATAAATTAAGGGAGTCGAAATAACTTAGCTGCTTCTCACATATTGCTTACTCATTAATTATTATATTTTTATATTAAAAAAACAGTTCACACTTTTTGTTAAATAGGAGTTCACATATTACATGGACATGTATTTAATAAAATCAACCATAAACAACTTTTTAAATAAAATTAATACATAATAGGCCCTTGTCCCGCCTGCTTTGACATGGAATGATATTAGAACCTCATTATTTATCACAAAGCAGGACATTAAGGGAACAAGATTTATTTCAATTGGGCAACAACAGAGGTGAGATCATCGCATTGCCATCCCAAACCAGAATATGCAGAAACTGACCATAAATTCTCTATATGTTATAGCTACACCAAAAAGAGCATGTCCAAATCAGATTACGAACCAACTGAAGCTATGACTAGTGCAAAAGGAGGTTATACAGCCAGTCTTCCTTCTACAAATCACACACTTGTTGGGGAAGAACCACTTCCTAAATATGAGGTGGTCAAGCATGATAATGTAATCCAAAAATCCCATCCAATAATAAATTAAAAGTAAATAAATAAACAATTTAAACTTAGCGAGTACAACTGGAATCTGAATCGCCAACCAAGAACCCTTTATGTTAGGCCATTGAAAATAAGTCAAAAAATACCATGGGCAAAAAAGAATTTCCAAACCAAATGTCCTCTCAAAATCGAACTGAAATCACCTTTGTGTACCGGATCAGGGAAATCGAGACTTTAGTTTTCTTTCTCAAATTTTCTTGTTCTTCTTACAACAGTAATACTTCTAACACAATTTGCTCGCATCCTAACAGTGCAGCTCAAAATTATACTTCCAATAAAATAGTAGAATCACATGGATGTTGAAGCAAGTCATTTGGTTACTATTCTAAATTTCAGATGCCCATTTTCATTTTCAATTACATTCTAAAATCTAGTAAATTAATTCAAAAGATACTTCTATAGATGCATTGATCTTCAATAACCCTTAACAGTCTCTATTTCTTTAAACATTCCAAGCACAGGATAAATATGGGGCCTGTATAAGCATGAACTAAAAAGCCTGCTTCAGGGAATATGTATGTGTGTGTACCGGATCAGGGAAATCGAGACTTTAGTTTTCTTTCTCAAATTTTCTTGTTCTTCACTTCTTCTTACAACAGTAATACTTCTAACACAATTTGCCCGCATCCTAACAGTGCAGCTCAAAATTATATTTCCAACAAAATAGTAGAATCACATGGATGTTGAAGCAAGTCATTTGGTTACTATTCTAAATTTCAGATGCCCATTTTTATTTTCAATTACATTCTAAAATCTAGTAAATTAATTCAAAAGATACTTCTATAGCTCCATTGATCTTCTATAACCCTTAATTCAGTCTCTATTTCTTTAAACATACCAAGCACAGGATAAATATGGGGCCTGTATAAGCATGAACTAAAAAGCCTGTTTCAGGGAATATGTGTGTGTGTGTGTGTGTGTGTGTGTGTCTGTGTCTGTGTGCATTCACATTTATATGTGTACTAATAGTCTAATACAAAGACTCCTGTTACTTCAGTTTGGTGGAAGAGAATAAAAATACAAATAGATTTGAGAGGGTTTGGGCTACTCTTTAAATCACAATTTTTGTCATCCTTCAGACTACAGGCACAGAATATTTGAAGACATGATATTTCTTGGTTTCATAAAAGTATGTACATTCTTTCACATTTTTCAGGTATCATACACAAAATATAAGTTAGACGAACTGGTACAAAGTATTGCAAAAAACTAGTCATTTGTGGTCTCCTTCCCTTCCCTGCACTTGGTTGTTTAAAGAGTTATGCTCCTACGCCTAGGTGTACAACAAAAATATATTCTGATACAGCTCTTTAAGTAAGCTACACTTTTCTAGGTATGTGGAGCATCAAAGATGCCATCTTTTTTACTTTTTTTCTTGGGAGGGGTGACAATTGATGAAATAATCTCTCCCCTCATGCTGGACATTTGTTATATTTTCGTACTCCCATTCCTCACTCTTTCTTCAAAAAGAAAATATTGCAAATAAAGATTTTTGGATGATATTTTCATTTTAAAAGGGAACCAAATAGTCATGGCTTCAATCGGCTTTAATAAATTTAACATTTACTTGCCCAACTGATTCTTATTGCAAAAAGCCAGAAGATATTGATTTAGAATGTTAGAGCATGCATATTATCTTTCGGACATTTCCACTAATATGCATTGAACAAACATATTCTCTGTATCTTCTGTGTTCTTCCTCTTTTCCATTGATTCTTTGGATTTTAGCCTCTGTAAACTGGAATGGAATCATACTGGGAATTCTGAAAATTGAAGGATGGAAGAAGGACTCAAAATTCAATAGATCATCATTGACATCAGCATCCTTGCAGCTGGCATCATCATCCACACAAATCCTTTGATCTTTTCAATCCTACAGTTCAGTAAAAGATCCTGTACCAATCCCTGCAGTATTTCAGTTCCTTTTTTTTAAAGCTACTTAACATATTTCTTCGCGGCCACTGTCACTCAGAAGATATGTAATGACACTTGAGCTACCACCAATGGAAATCCTACCATCCTAGACAGTGAAAACCATCTGGCAAACGCATTGAACAAACAACCTTTTTAAGTGGAAACTAAGAAATTCTTCAATAAAAACAAGATTAAAAAAAATTGTTCATTTATCTCTCATATAATCTAATTTTGTACGTATATATTGATTATCACTGAGAAAATCCCAAATAGTGAAAATCATCCAGCAAACCCACAGATCAAACTTCTTCTTTTTTAAATGGGGATAGAAATTCTTCAATTAGATCAAGGTAAAAAACAAAAATTGTTCACTTCTCTCTCGTATAATAGATTTTTATACATATATGTTGATTACTTCCATACTGAAGGATTATTGAATGATCAAATAATTAACTTAAATTGAATACGTAAGAACTGAGTGCAATCCAATTAAATCAGCCTAGCCAGGCCCCTTGCTAGGTCCACTATCCATGCAGTTCTCAAACATTGCCAAAAATTCAAAATTAGTCCCAACAAAAAAAGAAAAAGAAAAAGAAAAAGTCATAATAGCATCAACTAGCAAAAACATGACACAAGAGGCACAAGGCATCACACATTACAACAAATCAATATTCAGGACTTAACCCACCATTTAATAAACTTAAACAATACAGGTAAGCTTCACACCAAAGATACAGCTCTCAAGTATGCCATTTCTATAGCAGAGCCGCGAGCACTTACAAGTTCCACTACTCTTGGCAAGAAGTTCAAAGTTCAAAGTTCAATAGTCAACAATACTGTAGTACTGCACTACTAGGAACAATGACCATAATGATGAGGTTGACAAAGACTTCAATCAAGGGAGTAGTGAACAGGCAATTAAACTGGCTCCATTCCTCATTGTCCTCTATAGTTAATAATTGTTCCAAAATTAACCTTACCTACAAATAGGAACATCACTCAAATTTTAATTCCTTACAATGCTGTTCAACCCTTATGCGTCATGAGGAGAAGCATACCAAATACTATCTAGCCTAACATGATCAGATCAAAACAAAATAGATATTGCAACCAACACTACAAAACACTTGGAACTTCAAGAAACAAAAGTAGGATCCCAAAGCTTTCTTCAATTCAAGTGAACGGTATATACATCAAACAGAACTTCCAGCGAAGAACTCAGAAAACAACACCTTTGATCCATAGACTTGACAAACATTGGATTTGCTTCTAATTACTTCAGGGACAGAAAAAGTTACCTGAGGCGCTGTCTGGTAGCTAAGAAACCAGAGGAGCAGCAGGGAAAAGAAATAAAGAAAGGAGAAAAAAAAAATCAACCTATTTAACTCTTCCACTGTTATTTAAACAAGTTATGTTGATTCTTCATTTTCTTGAAAATTAAACAGCATAAAAAGAAAGACTTCAAATTTCCTTTTCCATTTCTTTTCCTCATTTTCTCGGAAACTAAACGAAGCCTAATATCAACTGTGTCTTCAGTTTAGACGTTTCGATTTTTGAAATTAAAACTGAACCAGCACAGCAAAGTAAAATGAAATCCCCAAACCCTACCTCTCAAACAGATCAAACATAAAAACATACATAGATAATGAAATTCAAAAAACAAACAAGATAATTCATTTACACATACTTCCGAAGGTGTCGTTGGCCATACAGAGGAAGGTCAGACCGTCGTATCTAAGTATGTGAAATATATAGCGATCTTGAGAGAAACATAACCTCGAATCGGCCTCCGACGGCAGCTTCTCTAGAATCCTCCTTGCGACGGCGGCGGTATTCCCGGTGACGGCACTGAACTCCGACAGCACCACTGTTCCCCTCGCCACCACCGCGTATAGAATCGCCATTTCTTGTTGTTTCGGAAGCTCAGTGCGCGCGCTCTCCTCTCTCTCTCTCTCTATTTTGATCTTGGAGGTGTCATAGGAGTTGTTTTGGGTTTTGTTAGTGATTTTTGGGGCTTGTGGAAGAGAGGAATGAATTGTATGTTTGTCAAGAGGAAGAGGGAGGGTGAGAGAGAGAAGGGATGAATGTAAGTTGAGAGAAAAGCCGGCAGCCAGCGATATTACCGGCAAGTCCACGCCGGTTTAGGTTGCGGGAGTTTGTTAGAGTGACGAAGAGAACATGGAAAACCTGTGCTACCTGCTGAGTCAGTTATTGTCAAACATAGATTTTACCATTGTTTTAAAAACCGGACCATTCATCGAACCGGAAAAGTTACCGAGTTAAGGGTCAACCGGTTCAACCCGTTGAACCGTGATGTCATAAATATATTATTTATTTATTTATTTATTTATTAGAATAAAAGCTATTAATGATTCAAAACATAATTTTTTTTTAAATGTTTGTACAATCAATTCATATATTTGAATTTATGTGCATTCATTACAAATATTGGGACTACACCTTAAAAAAAAAAATTAATTATTTAAAAAAAAAAAAAAAAAACGGGGTTGACCGGTTTTTTGACTGGTTGAACCGCCGGGTTGAACGGTTTATTTGAAAAACGGGTTTTTGTGGGTTGAACCAGCCGGAGAGGGGACCGGTTCCCGGTCCAACCGGTTGTACCAGACGGTCCGGTCCGGGTTTAATAACAATGGATTTTACAATATTTAAGGTATGTTTGGAATTTGAGTAGTCGAAACCTCTCTTTGAAAGTGAAATACTTGGGATGCGTTTGGATGGATGGCATGGAATCTCATTCCAAGACTTATCGTGTTCCCTAATAATGGGAATGTGTAATAGAATTCCTATAATACCTTTTTTTATTGGCCAATATAAATACATAAAAATCTGCATCTCTCTATTTGCTCAGTTTGGATGTCGAGAAAGTGAATGAAAGAAAAGAATAATGAACTCTTTAAAGATGGAATTTTTTCTTGTGCCACACTACACAAGGCAAAAAAAAAAGGGATGGGGGGACCTAAAACTTTCATTCAATCCCAAATTCAAGAAGTAGGTGCATCAACATAGTCTTCGATTCAAGCTTTAGTTACCGATAATAACCCTTGCCTCACCATACTCGCAAATCCCAATTACAAGATAACAATGGAATCAAGATCCCAATAGCATGCCCAATAAATAATATGTAAGAGTAAGAAGTTGTGCAAACAATTGCTAATCCACCCAACAAGTCATACATGATCAATGAGGAACGAAATGATGAGAATGAGGAGTACCCAGAAGAAAAAAATGGTTGTGGATTGTTGGAAGAAGGTGAAGACGAAATGATGAGAATAAAGAGTATCCATAAGAGAAAAATGGCTGTGATTTTTGGAAGAAGGTGAATACAAAATGATGAGAGTGAGGAGTACCCACAAAAGAAAATGGTTGTGGATTCAGGCTAACCCTTTTTGGGGGAATGCTACTGTTGTGGGAATGGAGCTTACCCACCCAAGTTACCTTGCCAAATACCGAAATTGGGAATGAATCCCCTTTCCTAGGATTGAAACCTTAAAACCAAACACTACTTTAAGGAAAAAAAAAAAGAAAAAAAAAGAAAAGAAAAGTGAAGAGTTAAAATGTTTCAGACATACAATATGTTAAGTTAGTTAGTTGAGAACGATGCTTTTTAAAGGGGGTCTCAGTTTTGACTCCCTGCAATTTATATATGCCTCTTGGTGTGGCTGCTTGAGACTGGAGATGAAGGACATTAGTCTAACCAAAGATTGAAATATGCCTCCATCGACAATATATATATATATATATTGGACAGGTTCCCTTGACACATAGTTTTTACTCCTAATTTGATTGAAATTTCGAGGATGCGAGTCTCTTGAAATTAGGGTTACTCAGTATTACCCAAATAGACTTAAGTAATAAATTAACCCTAATTAACCTATGTGTTCAATCATCAAGAATATGCAGTGGAAAATTAAAGCAAAAATATGAACACGAAAATTTAACGAGGAAAACCCTAACAGTGTAAAAAACCACAGGAAGAATGGAAGCACTATGAAAAAGACAACTTACAAGACTCTTACACTAGTAACCAACACTTGAGTTTACAAGCTAAGTAGTTCACGCCGTCTTTAAGCTTCTTTTCGAACGAGTCTATGAACGAGCACAGTCTTCACCTTGTACCAAGCTCCATGATACGTCTTCGCAGCTCACAACGTACCAACAGTATATCACACCATAACTGATGGCAACTACCGAAAATCCATTAGCAAAACCCAAGCACCTTGGAGATCCACCAAAGCTAATCAATGGAGAGATTTGATCCCTTGAAACCCTCTAAACACAACTGTGTGTGATTTAAAACCTCTCAAGATCGATGATCAAAAAGTGAAGAAGAACATGCAATTAGAAGCTAAGCACTATAGAAAGTGTTGCATGCTATGGAGGCTAGGGTTTCTAGGTTAAAGATGAATCAATATTTTCCTCACATGTAAACAAGGCTAAAGCAACCTATTTATAAGCCTAGAAAAGTTACCTAGTCCTGCAGAAGTTGTTATAGGTCAAAACACATCAAAAAAAAAAAAAAAAAAAAAAGTTTTTCTGAACTTCAACGAGTTGGATCAATCCTACCTTTTTACTTGGATCGATCCACCACTTTCTGCCTGCCAGATCGATCCTACTTAAGAACCCCGATCGATCCAATGACCGATGATCTGGATCGATCTTACTTAAAAATCCCGATTGATCCAATGATCGATGATTTTCAGGATTTTAAAAAAAAAAATTACTTTTAACTCTTTTGAGCAAAGTTCACTTGTGGACCATTCCTAGGTATATTAGGCATTCTAAACCACCTAAAGGCATATAAAAACCTAGGTTAAAGTCACTCTAAAATCACCTAAAGTCAATGAAAACTTAGGTGCTAAGTCCATTTACTATCCTATAAAGAAATCGAGAGATTTGAACAACGAATCAAGTAAGCTCCGATCTCGATCTTTAAATATTCTTCAAGTAAACTTCATCTCGAGCTCTCCGATGCTAGATGGCTTGTGAAATGACCAAATGACCTAAACCAATACAACTCAACTTGTGTTTTGGAAACCGGAATTAGCCAACACATGAATAAAAAACCTAACACTGATACGCGATTTGCAAAACTCAACGTGGGATAAGTATTTTGAGAAATTGAATGTTGGATTAGATCAATATTCTACTTATATACATCACATATGCCAAAAATTACATTGATCTAACAGTTGGATTAGATATTCTACTTATATTCTGCTTATTTACCAACTGTGACAGTTTCACACAATTTTTTACAATTTATTTTAAAACTATGATATTTTTGAAAAAGTAATCGTTGGATCAATGTGATTTTTGGTATATATGACGTGTATAAGTAGAGTATCTAATCCAACGATCGGTTTCTAAAAGTACTTATTTCACACTGGGTTTTGCAAACCGCATGTAAAATTAGGAGTAAAAATAATGTGTCAAGTTCCTTGACACATTATATATATATATATATATATATATATATATATATAGTCCTCTTCTTATGAGGACATATGTGAGGACTTGGCTTTTTAGCCCATGTAAGATGGATATTTTGAAAAACCGGCCATTGGATTGAAAATTCTTTCTATGTATGACGTGCATGCCAAAAATCACAGTGATCTAACAGTCGGTTTTTAAAATACCAAATATTAAAACTGATGATAATATCTAACGGTCTTAGTTTTTCACATTTTGTATTTTCAAAACTGACCGTTAGATTACTATGATTTTTGGCATGCATGGCATACATTGGAAGAAAATCTAATTCAATGGTCGGTTTTCCAAAATTATTACCTTACATTGACTAAAAAGCCAAGTCCTCATAAGAGAATTACTCTATCTCTATATGTGTGTGTGTGTGTGTGTGTGTGTGTGTGTGTGTTTTGTAGACATGTGTGAACCCGCCACCGAGCGCACACCCGCTTGTTTTTGGAATTGGATTCACTATCATCATAGATTGTAGATAACTCATTATCTTTCTATATTTATCATTCTCTTTTATCTACTTGTTTATCATTCTCTATTATCTACTTAGGATTATCCAATCTTAGTCATCATTCTCTATTGTGGGAGTCCACTTAGATTGGGTTTTGAAAAAGAAAAGGAGTTTGAGAAAAACTGGGAGTCGCCACCTTATTTTTAAGGAATAAGGAAACCATAAAAAGAGTTTTATTTTCAATAAAACAGTGACTCCATATTTTGGAAAAAGCATGGTCTTCGAATCATAGTAGGATTCAGGGGCTAGGTTATGGGATAGGAAGGTTCCAGAACGCATCCTCTAGGCACCTATCTCACCCTAATTAAAGGTCTCCTAATCACTTTTGGGCTTATCAAAATCTTATCACAACAACCCTAATTATCTAATTAACCAAGAAAATATAGATAATAATACATAATGAATACTAAATAAATAAGGAAAGAAGAAGCAAACAAAACCCTAAAGACCTTAGGAGACACACAGTCAACCTAAGGTTGGACTTGCGCCCTATTGGCTGCCTACGTACTTTATCAGTGTCCTGATAGAGATCAAAGTCCATCGTAGTTCGAATTACCTAGGATTCTCCTATTGTAATGAACTACTTTATCACAAGAATTCTATCTCATCTAAGACTCTATCTTCGAGAGTTTGTTTTTGTTTAAAACACTTTTTAGAAAACAATTTCATAATCAATAGACTCCCAACGAACTTGGAAATTTGTTTAAAACACAATTCTTATCTTTTAGAGTTTAACCCCGATTAAAACTCTTTCAAAAGGAATTTCATTCCCTAACCACTTCTTTCACAAATAGGAATCACATTCCCGCACAAAGTCTCATAGAGTTCCAATTTCATTGGGATTCTATGACTTAGCAATTAATTTCAATAAAAACATTAATTTTGAAAGTCCATCGAAAAATAGAATCCTAAACTCACTAGAATCCTAATTCCAATGCAATTCTTACAACAATGGGGAATCCTAGGTGGGGTCAAGTGACCCCCCTAATCCTAGGGTCTCTAACTATTCCTAAGTTAGTCTAATGACCTAGAATACTAAATATAAAAATGCAATAAAACAATTAATAAAATGCATGAAAAATGTCCTAAATGCAATCTAATTATTCTAGGGGAACCTAAGCATGTTTTTAGGTTGATTTGATCCTAAAAATGGTTTTTAATCCACTTTGAGGTTACTTTTAAATTCTAGATAGAATTAAAAGTAACCAAAAAAATGAATAACAGCTTATGAAAACAATGAAAGAAAAAGGGATAAATGACCTACAATGCATCCTAATATGATATGCTAAAATTACCATGTAAAAAACTATGCAAAATGTGACTTAAGAATGGTAAATAAGCTCCTTTAAAGTACATATTCAAATCTCGACAGATTTGAATATTCACTTTAAATGACTTGAAAACCATTCCTAATCCACACAAAATACCAAACAAAAATGCTAAAATGCATACTAACACAATAGACTAAAACACTTTTGTAAATCAATCAAGAAATAACATATACTCATGCTCAAAACAACTTATACTCATGCTAAAAAACAACTAAGTCTACTACAAGGGAAGGAACTTACCTTTTCTTGCTCCCTCGAACACAATTCATACATCAATCATTTCAAGGCATTCCACATGATAAACTTAATTGAAATAAAGCAAGAATAATGCTATACTTGACACACAATGCCTAAAACTACTTCTAGCATCCTAACAATGACTATTGACACAAGCGACTCGAACTTTCTTAATTAATATGCATTCCTACCTGTTGGCCCAAAATATACTCTAGAGGGGAGTGAATAGAGTATTGGCAATTTAAAAACTAATTTAAAAATGGGATAGAGTGTTTTTGAAAACTCAAACTTTTAATAACTAGAATGCAAGATTAAATCTCAACTCAGCAAAATATAAAGCAAGTAAATAAATTTAAATGCAAGAGATAGAGTTAGAGAAATTCAAACACAAGGATTTTATCGTGGTTCGGTCTCCGCCTACGTCCACGCCTCAAGATCTCCGTCTCGAGGATTAATCCACTATCAATCTTACTTCCGGTGGAGATTCAAACCTTTACACAGCCTTCTTTCACAGTGGAAGACTCTCACCAAACAAGGTTTATACAAAACCTTAAACTCACAAGAAATACAAGTGAATATGGATGACCACCAATATGATTCTCAACAACACTGAGAATACATCAAATACGCTCTCAATAATATCTCTAAAAGATTTAAACTAATTTGCTCATAGAGAGAAATACAGGGATAGAATCACTCAAGAATGATGAACACTTGTAAGCTGCAATAGTGTATATAATTGGATGTTAAATTAAGCTTCATGGCAAGTGTATTTATAGCCTTAGAAATCAGCTATACGTTGGAGCATCTAGGAGGAGCGTCTTGGCAATCTGCAGATTCAAACTGGTTTGAAAAATGCAACAAATCCGTTTGGAGGTGCAGCCATGTTTGAATCAGCATTCACAATGTCAAATGTTTCAGCAGCAGCTTTGACAATTACTCCAACAGCAACCTGCCAAATGGTTGCATTTTACTTTCAATTACTTTTACTTTCATTTACTTAGGTTTACAATGTAAATAAGGAAGTGCCCCCCATTTGGATTCAATGGAAAATACTAGAAAATCAAATTCCCAATAAATCAAAATGTAAAAAATCAATTTTAGTACAAAAAATAATTTTCGTCAACAGTGTCAAAAATTGATCTATCGAGTAGGGTATTATATACCGCGTATAAAAGCTCCCTTAAGGCTGTACTCAGTTAATGAGTATATAGGGATCAATTACCGCCAAAAATTATTTTGGAAAACTCAGTACATCAAAAAATTCATTTTTCATACTTAGCCAAATTTTTCATAGGGAAAATAATTTTTCTGGGAATAGTAACATGTTCAACACTTGAGCCTCCAATTCATGGATTTTGTTGTCCATTTGTTTGCTCCTGTCTATCTTGAAAATCTGTCTTACAAATTTAACATTTAAGCACAAGATATTTGGATAACGCAGCGGCAAATGTTTGTTATCATTGAAACCATATAACATATGCTGGATTGGAACCATTTAGGCTAACAATCTCCCCCTTTTTGATGATGACAAACAATTATGTAAAATTTGTAATATAACCAAGATAAGACAACAATTTCAAGACAATATAGCCAAGGCAAGACAACAATAATTTTACCATATACATATTTCTCCCCCTTTTGTCGTCAACAAAAAGCGGTGAGCAAGAGCAAGAAAAAATATGCAATACAAAAAGATAGAATTTCCACAGCGCAAACCTTGAACTGATAGATCAATGTTTAAAGCTAAACGGACCTATGAAGCTTCATTCCATGATAGAGTCACGAACTTCATTATCGTCGGACGATGAAGTGTTAGCTGCCATCTTATGCTCTTGACAAAGAGTTGCAAGCTAACTGAAGTTATTACTGAAGAGAATGTTCTGAAAGATATTTTCTTCATCATCGGTTGAGGAAGTTTGGCCTCTTCATACCATGCGAAATGATGATGGTGATGATACTCTGATGTTCTCAAGGAGATGAGGAAATCAAAGTTGAAATCAACGAACACTGTATAAAGGAGGATCTCTTAGTACAACCCATTTAGCCATGATACATGTCAGAAGAGAGTGAGCATACAATAGAGTTTCTCTTCATGGTGGAGCTGTTCGTCTAAAGAAAAATTATTTATAATAATTTTCTTTATTGGTCAATATCCAGAGTTAACCACAATTACCTCCGATGCCAAATGCTGCTTAAGCTATAGTCCTTGCAGGTGTTGTGTTTACTAATGGCAACTAAGACCTAGCAAGAGCACTCGCTTTTGGCAGATGGGAAGCGGCATCTGTGGTAAGTATCTGAATATCAAGATGAATGACATGAAGAAAAGTGATATTGTTTCTACTATCACAAGTGACAGTGGAGACAGAAGTCATCACAATTCTTAGATATGTGATGAGAAGAAATTATGCTTCTGAGAAACATGATCAAAGAAAGCTGAGCTTTTGATGTGTCCGAGAATAAAACAAATAGGATCAAGCCAAAACATTTGATGTAAGCTCTATGTAATGAAAGAAAATGATAAAAATATTCATGAATCAATACATAATGCTGCATTTTGAAAAAAAAAAATCGAGAATCAAAAGATGAGATTGAGATTTGAGTGAGTAAAATGAAGGAAGAAGCTCAAATTTATAAGAAAAAAGAATCACGTATATGGACAAAAAGTCAAACTGATTTGAAATTTTTGAAATACGAAATCTGACAAAGCTGTTGAAAAAACGTCTGCGCGTTTGAAAAAATTGGATTTTTCTTTTGAAAAAGTCTAAATTTTCTAAAAAGATGTGATTTCGTTTGAAAAAAAGAACAAGAATTCACGCTGAAAAGTCGACTGGTATAGTAGTGATTGCTGGATTTTAACCATTTCATAAATCTCAGATGAATTCAAGATTTTCAATCATTCAAAAAAAATTTCAACTTTCTGAATTGTGATTTCATCTTTTCCGAGCTTGTTCAATGGCTTCCCAATGTTCTCACAACATTCCTGACTTGAATGAACCAAATGTGGCTTATACTCGTCCTATCATTGTTCCTCGGGATAACAGATTTTCCCAAAGGTCGGATGCAGATGCTGTGAACGAGTCCATGACCCTTTGTATAAGGGCTACCCATTCAGTTGCCAATATGGCCCCGCGCATGCGAGCTAGAATGACAGATGTTGAGCGATTAACTCTTCAAGTTCAAGTTCTACAACAGTTAATTGCTGGGATGAAGAAGAAGAATAGGATCTTAAAGAAGGAGAATACAGATTTAAAATTTCTAGCGGATTCATATGCCAAGGAGTTGGATCCAAGGCTTAAGAAGCTAGAACAATATAATGACCAGATTCAAGGAACTCAAGAGAAGCTTTTGGTTGAAGTCCAAAAGATTTGTGTAGCAGCTCCTTCTCCTCGGGATCGCCCCACAAAAAGTGTGTAAAAAAAATTTATTTATGAGAAATGCAATATTTTTATTTTTATTTAAAATACAAAATTTTATATATATATATATATATATATATATATATATATATATATA
>JAESVK010000622.1:1618268-1643904 GCA_017140935.1 Hamamelis virginiana
TTTCATTGACTAAGATTGTTTTCTCATTTATGAGAGTTGAGAGGTTTTTATTCAAGAATTTAAGTTCCTTTGTTAACAAACAATTTTTATTATGTAACAGTCTACTTAATTCTTGAAATTCCTCTAAAGATAAATCACATTCATCATTATCACTATAATAAGAAATAGATGTTACCTCTTTTTCATCATCATTTGCCATAAGACAATCTTCTTCTATGTTGGCATAGAAACAAAAATTTGCATTCTCTTCTTGGATATCTTCCTCATTATCATCATCATCATCATTGTTATCATCAAGAGCACAATTAGGTAATGGACATATTGTTTCTTCTTCAATATCTTGATTCCTCAAATATAACTCATGTTTAAGAAGAGAGTTAATAAGCTCGTCCATGCTAAGATTTGAAAGGTCCATTGCTTCTACGATGTAAGTGACTTTTGGTTCCCATTCATTTGATAAAGATGTGAGAAATTTACCTACAAGATCTTCATTAGTGTAGGTTTTTCCAAAAATTTCTAAATGACTAATGAGGCAATTGAATCTTGCATGCATTTGAGAAATCGACTCATCATGATTCATTTGGAAAGTTTCAAACTCGCGAATGAGCAAGCGAATTTTGGACCTTTTAACCCGAGAATTCTCCTCATGAATCATTTCAAGTTTATCCCAAATTTCTTTTGCTGTTTTACAATTTAAAATATGCATTTGTTCACTTTCACAAAGAGAATGATACAATAAGTGTTTGGCTATGCATTCAAATTGATGGACATTGCGATCCTTTTCAATCCACTCATCTACATGATTTGTAGGAAGTTTTGTGTGACCACAAACAATGAGCCATATTTTAAAACTTTGTCCTTGAAGAAAAATACTCATTCTTTGTTTCCAAAACCCATAATTTTTACCATCAAAGAAAGGAGGTCGGTTTTCCATTTGGTTTGCCATTTGATCTTTAGCTCAACAAACAATATAATGAGCACTTGCTCTGATACCAATTGTTGGCCCAAAATATACTCTAGAGGGGGGGTGAATAGAGTATTGGCAATTTAAAAACTAATTTAAAAATGGGATAGAGTGTTTTTGAAAACTCAAACTTTTAATAACTAGAATGCAAGATTAAATCTCAACTCAACAAAATATAAAGCAAGTAAATAAATTTAAATGCAAGAGATAGAGTTAGAGAAATTCAAACACAAGGATTTTAACGTGGTTCGGTCTCCGCCTACGTCCACGCCTCAAGATCTCCGTCTCGAGGATTGATCCACTATCAATCTCACTTTCGGTGGAGATTCAAACCTTTACACAGCCTTCTTTCACAGTGGAAGACTCTCACCAAACAAGGTTTATACAAAACCTTAAACTCACAAGAAATACAAGTGAATATGGATGACCACCAATATGATTCTCAACAACACTGAGAATACATCAAATACGCTCTCAATAATATCTCTCAAAGATTTAAACTAATTTGCTCATAGAGAGAAATACAGGGATAGAATCACTCAAGAATGATGAACACTTGTAAGCTGCAATAATGTATATAATTGGATGTTAAATTAAGCTTCATGGCAAGTGTATTTATAGCCTTAGAAATCAGCTATACGTTGGAGCGTCTAGGAGGAGCGTCTTGGCAATCTGCAGATTCAAACTGGTTTGAAAAATGCAACAAATCCATTTGGAGGTATAGCCATGTTTGAATCAGCATTCACAATGTCAAATGTTTCAGCAACAGCTTTGACAATTACTCCAACAGCAACCTGCCAACTATTCCTGCAGAACACTTATTTACATATAAACATTTAAGTAAATGGTTGCATTTTACTTTCAATTACTTTTACTTTCATTTACTTAAGTTTACAATGTAAATAAGGAAGTACCCCCCATTTGGATTCAATGGAAAATACTAGAAAATCAAATTCCCAATAAATCAAAATGTAAAAAATCAATTTTAGTACAAAAAATAATTTTCGTCAACAGTATAAAAAATTGATCTATCGAGTAGGGTATTATATACCGCGTATAGAAGCTCTCTTAAGGCTGTACTCAGTTAATGAGTATATAGGGATCAATTACCGCCAAAAATTATTTTGGAAAACTCAGTATATCAAAAAATTCATTTTTCATACTTAGCCAAATTTTTCATAGGGAAAATAATTTTTCTGGGAATAGTAACATGTTCAACACTTGAGCCTCCAATTCATGGATTTTGTTGTCCATTTGTTTGCTCCTGTCTATCTTGAAAATCTGTCTTACAAATTTAACATTTAAGCACAAGATATTTGGATAATGCAGCGGCAAATGTTTGTTATCATTGAAACCATATAACATATGCTGGATTGGAACCATTTAGGCTAACACTACCTAAAACAGAAAATCATATACATCAAACTAACTCCTAACATGCATTATAATCATGAAAAGGAACTCCTACACATACTTTCAAGACTTCTTAATAACTAACATACTCATATATACCATACCAAAGACCCAAGCTTTATGCATAAAATATAACTTCATAAACAAGAAACTCACAACTACTACTAACATGTAACCTACACATATATTCATGCATGAATCCTCCTATACATTATGAGAAACATAGAAGAAAAAGAAGAAGAAGAAGAAGAAGAAGAAGAAGAAGAAGAAGAAGGAGAAGAAAAAAAAGAAGAAACACTTAAGACACACTTAAGACTTAAACATGCAGAATCGCTCAAAATTCAATTATATTATAAAGCATAGCATTCTATACATGAAAGGATGAGAACCCTTACTTCTACCCTTCTTCTTCCTTGCTCCTTGCTCTCTTCTTCAAGCTCGAATAGCCTCCAAATTCGTAGCTAGGGTTCTAAGGGGTGATTCAAGTGTCCCAAGTATCTTCTCTCAAAGTTCAATCCCCTAAAACTGATTTGTAAGTGATGTATATATAGAAAAGGCTTCAATTTGATCAATGGCTCTCATTAAAACCCTAGGGAATGATCTAAGGGTCTTAAATGAGTTTTCCAAAGTCCCAAAGTCGAGCTAAATCCTCCAAGCTGATCCAAAGAGGTTTTGGAAGAGTCCCAGGTGATTAGAACTCAAAAACTTGAAAATTGGAAAAATCTGGCAAAATGGACGGTCGACCATCCATGGTGGGTTGGTCGACGAAGCTTATGCCCAATTTTGGGCCCGTCTTGGCCCATCTTGACTCGGTTTCGGCTTTTTTCGACTTTTCGGGCTTGTTTCATGTCCAAATTCGACGATTAAAGAACCAAAACGATCGTGATTCAATTCTCCATATTTTGAGAAGTGTTTGAAGTGAAAATGCATTGACTAAAGTCAAATTTTAAGAAAAATTCAACCGATTAGCTATTTTGGGCTTGTCAAGCTCAATTAGGGTTTTACAATCCACTAACCAACTGTCTTCGAAATTGATTCTTCTTCTCGAAACAAGTTCTTAAAAACATTTTTAAAACATTTTGAAGTGTTTTAAAGCTTTAGCTTTGACAAAACAATCGAATTCCGGTCGTTCCCGGTTGAAACCCTAATTTGAGCTTGAAAGGGCCATTTGGGCCTTAAGAGCCAAACATGAGCCCAAAGGCTCAATGAATCTTGCCACTGATCAACTTAGCTACCAAACACACCCTAATTATCCATGCCAAAGTCTAGAGATAATCCGAGACCAACTCGAAGGCTTTTAAGCGCTTTTGCGATTCAATTGACAATACTGCCCCTTAAGTCACAAAAGACCTAATTACCTATCAAGCATGACTCAGAATGCAGTGAAACTTGACAGGGACATCTATGGACTCCCTAAAAACCTAATGCAAAAAGAACCGACTCAAACCGACCTAAAAACCTACATGCGATAAAGACCTCTATCTAACTATACAAAAGGGCACAATTGGCAATTTAGGATTTCAACACCCTATTTCACCTCAAACTGTAGGCAAACATCCATGACTCTTCTCAGGGTCAAAAATGGATGTCTACAACATGACAATGAAATTATTGGTGCTTTTTAGTAATTTCTTAGTAAATATGAAAATCTGATCAACTGAAAATGAAATTAAGTTTAATTGGTTTTTGTTTCACAACTATTTAGGGCCTATTTGTATTCACTATTTCTAAAATTACATTTGGAGAACTATCTCTTTACATTTCTCTTTAGAGTTATGTTTAAACCATATATCTTCGATCACATGCATATCAAATAGCTAGAAGTGATTGTGGCACAAGATAGGAGGCAACTTTTCCCACAATAACTTTTAGTATAAAAATTTTGCCACCATCATATCACTCAAATTGTCTAGAAGTGATTATCACTCCATCTCATAGATCAAGTGAAACTTTGAGCTCCAAAATTAATTTTAAGTAAAGCTAATGCAAACGAGCCCATATAGTTCTCTAAAAGTGATTTTCGAAAAATCTAACGCAAACGAGACCTTCACATATCAAAATTTTCATACTAAGCAAGGTTTATTAAACTTTTGCCACAATTACTTATAGTATTTAAATTTTGCCAATCATTCTATCACCATTCAAGTTGTCTAGAAGTAATTATTCCCTATCACTTAGATCAAATGAAATCATGATCTTTGAAAGTGATTTTAGAAAAGCTAACACAAATGGGACTTATTTCCATTAAAGGTGGCAATAGGTGTGGGTGCGAGCACGTGATCTTAAATTTGGGTTCCCCCGAATTGGAAATTGATCCAAACTTATCCTTTTTATGTTTTGCTAATGGTTAGGAGATTTGGCTTATGTAGATGACCACTTCGCGTCTTGGTTTCTAATGGAATAGATCGAGAGTAATAATGCTGATATACCGAATCTAAGAAAAATGTTACCATAATCATCACAATATGTTAATTTTAACTCTACAATATAACATCACAAACAATCAAAAACAAATTGCAAGTTAAGAAGCATTTGCATTTCGATTAAACAAAGCACAAACATTGTATCTAGTTAATCCTTTCAGTTTGAGAGCAAATTATTTGCTTGGTGAGGATTGGGCATAGACCGTGGAGAGAATCAATCTTTGTCAAAAGGGGGGAATTGGCCAAAGGTCCTCTTTTAGAAGATTTTCATGCCAAAAGTCCTCTCAAAACATCTTTCATGCCAAAAGTCCTTTTGGCATGAATTGGACCAAAATACCCATTCTTCCCCAAACAACCTTCAACCCCACCTGCATACCCAAGATTGAGTTCATTGTACCAAAACCCCTAAATGAGTGAAATAGAGGAATGCAGGTTGCAAATAAAAACCAAGGGTTGTTGTTAACAGAACAACTACTTCATCAATTCTTGCCTGTAAAATAACTAAATTGGGTGTTTTGAGTGTTAACTCTTGTGGAAACCCAGTCTCGATCAAGATGGAGAGGGATTTATACGACTGTACAAGGTTTAGTGAAAAAGCTCGAAAAGATGTCTAGGCCTGTTGAGGGTCATGATGATATCAAATATAGAATGAATGCTATGCATTTAAAGTTAATTTACTTCAAATTGTTTGTTGAATCAAGAGGGTCATGATAATATCAATGGTGCAAGATTCATCTAAGTTACTACACTCAAGTTGGTTTTAGAGATATGGAATAAGTTATGGTGAGGCCAGAAGTACTATATATATATATATATATATATATACTAGTTAGTGCATACGTGCGTTGCACATGAAATTATTTTTATTATAAATTTTTTTGATATAAATTTAAATTAAATATTAAATTTAATGGGAATTTTAAATGGCATGTTGCAAAGAAATAGAGGATTAAGGAGATCGAGTGAAAAGGTCTTCTTTCCTATTATTCCAAAAAATAATAAAGACAAAGGGTGATGGGAAGACTAATTTACCAAAATAAAATAAAATTGGGAGTATCACCAAGCAATGCCAAAGCAGCATTATTAAGGGGGTTCAAATCTATGTAAAAAAAAAAAAAAAATAATAAAATGAAAGGTTAAACTAAATAAGTTCACATTACCATAAGTTGAAGGTTATAAATATGATTATAAATATCTTTTATTCCATTAAAATATGGTTCCTTATATATTCTCATGGTTTATTAAAAGGTTGAGGGATTTTTTTAATTGTTTTTTGAAAATTTCGGATTCAATTCGATGAACAAAATTGCCTTCAATTAAGGAATATTGTTAATTTGGCTTTTAAATAATTGTCCCTTTGTTATTTATTTATTTTTTAAAAACATTAAGCTCATATTCATAAATTATATTTATTATATATATTTTTTATCACTCCACTAAATATTGGTTAAAAAAATATAATTCTAGAAAGAAATTTGAAAATTTTGGATATTTTTTTAAAATTTTGAATTAATTTTTGGTTAAATATAATGCTTGTCACTTTGGTCCAATTATATATCTAAGTCCATAGTTTGATATCAAGCAATTATATTTTATTCCAAAAGTATGTAATAATAATTTTTTATATAGAAATTTCATGTGTTTGGTTTAGTAAGAAAATGGGATGATTAAGACAATGTAAACTTAAGAGTGATATCATAATGCATATGCATGGTCAAATTGTATAGTCCATCTAAAATATCAATTCTTTAAGTGTTAGCTAGATACTTGGTGGAGACCTCCTAATCCTAGGAATAGTAAATTAGCACAAATTGCTTATGGACTCAAAATTTTAGACTGATGGATAGTCAAACATTGATATCATTTTATCTTCTAAACATATAATAATTTTTGTGATGAAAAAAAAATTAATCATGTTTTTTTTAAGAAATTGTACATGTATAGCTAGTAATATAATGATATATTATGATAACATATATCATCAGCGTATTTATATATTCACAGAACTATCTATCGTACATATATAACTAATGAAACATAATTAACATAAACTTAAATAGAAGTTTCATAATGCAAAATATAGAGGGATGTAAAAATCCAAATAGCTAATTGATAAGATTATAAAATAAAGTGACATAGGCATCATGTACACTAAATGCAAGGGCTCAAAAAATTATATATATATATATATATATATACACTTAAAATTATGCAAGGGTTCAAATAGTTAAAGATTAAAGAACATTATATACTTAATTTACATAATGTAGTGTTGACAATAGTGCACCCAACTTGCATTATTTCTATGTAGCCTGACACTTTTCTGTTTCCATTAAGCTAGAGTTACAATAATTCACTGTGCAAATTAAGATTAAAGAAACATTGAGTACATAATTCAAGAAGCCATAAGAGCACAAATATAGACAAACAAAAACAGAAAAAGAAAAAAGCCAAGGCCCTGTTTACTTTGTGAAAATTTTTACAATTTTTATTTTTTGTGAAATTTTTTTTAAATAGTTTTTATTTTCAATTTTCAAAATTTAGAAAATGTGTTTACTTTGCAAAAATTAAAACTATTTTCAAAATCTAAAAATAGTGTAAATGCATTTACTAAAACTATATATATTATCTCTATATGTTTTATTATTTTTATTTTTTGGTTTTACAATTGGTCTACATATTTTTTTCTATTTTTATAAGCATTGCCACGATATAATCCTTGTTTTCAGTTTTCGTGAAAATACAAAAAACGTCTTTTTGATGTTTTCACATTTTCTTAAAAACTGAATTTATTTTCTTGAAAATAGTTTTCATTTTTTTACAAGTAAACTCGTTTTTTAGGCCATTTTCTGTTTTTATTGAAAATGAAAATGAAAATTGCGAAAATTTTCATGAAGTAAACAGGCCCCAAATATTTTTAGGATTGAGAAGAAATACAATAAATCTAACAAATACGTTCTATACAAAGAAGCTACATCACTAAACAAACATGGCTGGAATACAAATGCTAAGATGGTTGATAGAACGTACAAACATATGTAACCAATTAAAAATAACATATGTAACAAAATTTAGATGAGGGCATTAAACAAACATGTACTTGATCTTCAATGAAGCTAAATTATAAAACAAATATGGACTACAAATACTACAAATCCCAAAAGCCACACAAAATTCTCAATAAAATAAAATTTAACAATTGATATGTATTAATTCTTCTTTGCCATGGTACACTAAAACAAATCAATAAATATTTATATATATATATGTATATACATTCCTAGCTTTTATCATAAGTTGGATAAGGTGATGTCTATAGGGCAAATGCAGAACTAATTTTGAAAAACCAACCGTTGCATTAGATGAATAGATGAAATACTTGTGAATTTCTTGTTGCCAAAAATCACAGTAATCCAACAGTCAGTTTATGAAAAAAATAACCGGAAAAAATTGGTGACATTTTAAAGAAAAAAAAAAGTCACAATTTTTCAATGTGGAATTTTTCTGAAACCAACCATTGGATCACTATGATTTTTAGTGAACATGAAATTTATAAGTACTTCATCTAATCCAACGATTAGTTTTTCAAAATTAGTTTTGCATTTGGCCCTATAGAGACCATTTTACATAATTTTGGACAAGATATACCTTATAATAGGAATATATATATATATATATATATATATATATATATATATATATATATAGGGAGAGAGAATAAATAAACTACACATACCCAGATGGAAATATGTTTATGGTGTCTGGAGATTATTGGTGAAAACAACCCCGACCACTTCTCTGTTGCAACTTAAGACATTGATTTGATAAAGAAGCTTCATGGATGCGAGGGTCCGTGTGATAATTGCTCTGTGAAATGCCGTGTTCGTTGAGCAGCCATCTGCAATTCTACATTGCAATGCCAGTTTATAAAATCTATGAAGAATATTGCTACCGTATGATTAAATTGGATTATAAGATGTTAAACATGAGGACTAAGGAGGACAAATGAAAGGTTGGCAACTGATGAAGCAACAGATACATGGCGTGGGGAAGATGAATGGAAGCTAACGTAACGTTTAGCCTACTAAAATACGAAGGATACTTTGGGCAATAAATAAATTTATAAGGGTCTTTTTGTGAATCAAAAGATTTTCCTATATTTAACCTTTTATAAGTAGTATATATATATATATACAAAACACTACCTGCCAATGGCTCTAGAGAAATTGTGCGTGTTTGCACAAATAAAGACATGACATGATTAAAAAATGAGGATCTTGGTGATAGGTCCTAGTAAAGAAAAGCTTAATGCAAAAAGTCCTCCAAAAATTTCTTTCTTTGGTAAGGTCCTACTTAAGATTTGTTTCATGCAAAAAGTCTTAATCTTTTAAAAACATTTTTTAAAGCGGAACAATCCCCAACACAGTGAAAACACCCTGTGAACCAGCGACCTAAGGGGTTTTGGAGGTTGTTCACTTTTGAATCATTGTGGATGATCTTTATCCGTCTCAATTTATCATTCTCTATTATCCACATTTATCCTTCTCTATTATCTACTAAAGATTGAGTTTTTGAAAAAGGATAAAAGTTTGAGAAAAACTTGGAGTCGCCACCTTATTTTTCAGGAACAAGGAAACAATAAAAAAAAGAGTTTTATTTTCAATAAAACAATGATCCCATATTTTGGAAAAGCATGGTCTTCGAATCAAAGTTGGATTCGGGGGCTTGGTTATGAAGTGGGAAGGTTCCAAGGAACTCCTTGTAGGCACCCACCTCACCCTAATTAAAGGTCTCCTAATTAAGTTTGGGCTTTATCAAAATCTCATAAAAACAACCATATCATATCTAATCAACCAAGAAAATAGTATAGATAATACTAGATAATAGATAATAATAAAAATAAAAAGGAATCAAAATCCTAAAGACCTTAAGAGATATAGAGTCATCCTAAGATTGGACTTGCGCCCTATTGACTGCCTACTTACCTTACCAATTTTTTGATAAGAATCAAAGTCTACGTAGTTCGATTACTTAGGACTCTCCTATTGTAATGAACCACATAATCGAAAGAACTCTATCTTATCTAGGACTCTAACTTCGAGAGTTTGAATTTGATCAAAACACTTTTTCATAAAGGATGAAATTTCATTCTACTTTGAATTCTTTCAAAATCACTTTTTAGAATCCTTCGCGAAGTAGATTCCTAAATAAAATAGAACTCTATTCTTATTGTAATTCTTACAACAAAGAAGAGTCCTAAGTGGGGTCAAGCAACCCCCCTAATCCTAGAGTCTCTAGCTAGTCCTAGGTTAGTCTAAATACCTAAAATACTAAAATCATGCATGCTGGAATTTCTGGAAAATACATAAAAAATGCAATAAAGAATGTAAATAATGCATGAAAAATTTCCTAAATGCAATCTAAGTTATCTATGTGAACCTAGGCATGTTTCTAAGTTAATTTTGACCCTAAAAAATGATTTTAATCCACTTTAAGGTTACTTTAAACCTTGGACAGATTTAAATGCAATCAAAAAGTGAATTCAAAACCCATAAAAATAATGAATAAAAAAAAGTGTAAATGTCCTAATATGCAACCTAATATGATATACCAAAATAATCATGCATCATCATTAAAAAAAACCAATTTTTAACATAAGGGAAGGGACTTACCTTAGCTCGTTCCCTCGACCACAATTCATATGATATTTCAAGCATTAAACATAAAAATGAATGATATAAACAAACCTAAACATGTTCCTATACTAATTTAGCATACTCAAAACAAACTAACTATACTTGGATAAAAACCATAAATGCAGAAAATTTATATGCTAACCTATATGCAACTAATCCTAACCTTTGAATACCCAACTTAGGTATCCATCCCTAGCATGGTAATGGACATAGAAGAAGAAGAAGAAGAAGAAGAAGAAGAAGAAGAAATATGCAAGAAAACTTAAAATCAACTCAATAATTATACTAACCTTTTTTGCTTCCTTCTCCTTTGCTCCTAGCTTATTCTCTAACCTTCAAAGACTTCAAAAATATGTGGCTAAAATTGCTATGGGGGGCTGGTGCAAAGCTCTGAGCCTCTACTCTCCAAAGCTCTCTAAATGCCTTGTGTGTTGTGTTGAAACTGATTTCAGGACTCTCTATTTACAGAGGGACTTGAATTTGATCAATGTCTCAGTTTGAATCTCTTAGGAATTGTAACACCCCAACCTAACATCCATACCGACCCTTCCGGATAGGTCGACACGTGTCAAGATAGAGGTACAACCCGTCCTGCTCATTCGTATTTCCGCATGAGATATAAGAAATGAATATATATATAACAAAATGAAATGTCATGTCTATACATCGTGACCCATTCGTCAAGTATAATACACCTAGGAAATCAAATATATTGCCAACATCCCTGGCAATTGGGCAGTATCACAAATCAAAAGTATTCTAGATAACTGAATATTTCTTAATAAATTTCTCATATAATATGTATGACCAAAACAGGAACTGACTATGCAGCTATCCACCATTTCCAAAGCAGCGAACTATGCAAACCAAACATATACCCCGAGTCAACCTGAAATATACTGCAATAAAGCAGGGGTGAGCGTCAACGTGCTCAGTAGGGATAAGATAACCTCTACGCATTAATAACAACATAGTGATACATGGAATATTCATATAAAGTTCACATTTCAAGAATATTAAAGTTTTATAAACAAATTTGGTAAACAGTAATTTTAGAACAGCGTGGACTTTCAGTGAAAAACCATAGTCTCCATAGTCAGTAATAATATCAGTAGCCAATAACCAGGCGTATGCCTCGCATGCGGAATGTCCCATCGCATGCAGACAATAGCAAAAAAAAAACGTCCTAGTCCATAGCATGGCACTATACGTCACCTCGCGGGGCCCAAAGTATATATAGAATGCTCAAATCACGCGCAGGTCCATAGTATACCCATCGGTATGGAGTTCGGCCCGATTGGCATATGCGTCACTTCGTTAGGTCCCTAGCATATCCAATCTTGGACTGAATTATATTATAGGGCTGTTGATTCTAGGATAACAAACCTGTAGCTCAACCGGGCTACTATTAAACCAGGCCGGGGACCGTAGTCACTGCCGCACCCAAAATATAACCGAAAGGGGCCATGGGCCCCAGGCCCCCAATGATACAATTCAGTCCACAATCATGTATATATATAATAATGCATGTCCTGAAAGATATAACTAATCATCATGCCATGTCCACCGAGATGAGGCCGGGACCGTAGTCGCACTGCCGCCAACATCCTCGCGTGGTAGTATCTCATCTCAAGAACCAGGATCCATCGTAATGAGATTAGGGGAGCAAGCTCAAGCCTAAACCTCTGGCACGCATGGTATCCAATATATAGTGACCCGGAACCCATAAGCAGGCGTTCCCTTTTATAGACAAAAATTTCCAGAGCCTCAGTTCAAAACAGATATAAAACCAGTTTTCCAAATCATAGTCTTTCCAAAATGATGGGAATGACTCAAGTTTAAACAAATCCACTTACTCTGTACATGAACCTTTTTAAAAGATAGGGCATTTTTGAATATCAATATCATGTATCACGAATCAAAGTAGTTTAGTTTAAAACCCTATCAGCTTTGTTCAGTAAAACAGTTAATAGGAAAGGCCCATTCCCATATGTATAAACAATTCACCGATTGTAAACATTTCTACGTAAAACCTTTCTTATAGTTCATAAAATTTGCCACACAAGTTTTACAGTTCATAAACAAGTGTATTCCATGTATCTAGTTGACAGTTCAGATATAAAACAGGGTTCATGATTCATATCACTCTCATAACAGAATAAAATAAGGAGTAAGGTTCGCAACCGTTAATTCAGTATGTGTTTGGAAATATACAGTGTTCTCATAACAGTTGTAAATTTGATATATCATTACCAACGGTAAAAGGTTGCTTATCCCTACCTCAATATAGCTGTGTTTTCCAACCCTTGTGGCTCCACGAGCCTCCCAATGCAATGCTTGATGCACCCAATGCAAGTGGTCCTCCAAAGGACCCAACCAACACTGATAAAAAATCAACAATGCATGCAAGAAGGATCAAAAGAAAGTATAAGTATTCACAGTTCAAAAGCAAAGCAAAATGATTCTCAGAACTGCTCACTCGCGACCCTAAGGATTTAAAACCCCAAAATGTCAAACCCAAGACTCTAAAACTTATGAAATATATCCTCAGCTGTGTCAAATTGCCACATGTTGAATTCCATGGCCAATCGCAAAGCGGATTTGAGGATATAGGCCAAAGAAGACAAAGTGCACACACGAGAGGCAATTTTGGTATTATCAAAATAACTCTCTCTCCAAAAGGAATTCGACCTCAAAACTATAAAATTTAGAAACTAGATGGCATAAGCTTTCCGTACATATAAAGTACGCGAAAATCAGAGTTCATATGCAAAAGTTATGATGGTTTGAAGTTCAATGAAAAAAATTAGTAAAATAACCATGGTTTATAATGATAGGGGCAAAGTCGGAATTTTGCCCATGAAGGTCATCTTCTACACACTAGAATCACCCGCAATAGCCACTTCCACCATTTCCATCATCTCAAGCTTTTCTAAACTTCATCATACTTACTCAAAATGCAATTTAAACCACAAATCATTTACTTTAAAACCTTAATCCAACATTTTAAACACAAGAACACAAGTTAAAACACATGCATCTAAATTATACAATTTTTGAAAATCCAAAAATAAGTTTTCAAAGCTAGAACCGAGCAGTCATGGCTGCCACTCTCTGTCATCTTCAACCAAAGCTTCTATATAACTTCCAAAACCTTATATTATTTATTTAAAACCTTCATTTATTTTTTTCCAAAACCCAAAACAAGGATGCCACAGAAGCTTCCATGCCCGAGGCTGCCATGGCCGGCTGCTGCATCACGGCCCTTTAACCCAGCCCTCTTAAAAATAAAAAAGAAAGCTTTTAAAACTCAAGTAAACCCCTCATGTTGTTAGTTTAACAAACATTGAAATCAATTAAAGAAAGACCAAGGCTTGAATCAAGCACCATGACTGCCGTGAGTCATCTTCTTCACAAAGTCATTAAAACTCAGATTTTTGGATTATCACAACAATGCTCACACATGCAAATCTTTTGATCTCAAAGGTTGTCAAAATATAGATTTTTGGAATTAAGGTATCACATGCAAAGTAGCTTGACTTGATTCACAACATAATTCAAAATCAAAAGCTCGGGTGGAGCTGCCATGGCTGCTGCATCACGGCATCCCCCACACAGTCCACTTGAAACTCAAAAATCAACCACTCCAGCTGCAAAAATCGCTATATGCAAGCCCAAATTAAACCAGAAATACCCTTCAGATTTGAAAACGAAGAAAGATCACCACAAATCCGAGATATGCGCAGTCCGAGATGCATGTTTCCAAAAACAGAGACTACCATGAATGTGGTTTAAGCTTCAAAAATATCAAGTCCAGTGCCATGCATGTTCAAATCCATCCCAAATACCTCACTACTGACACAGATCAGTTACATGCAAACCCATATTCATAAAATCCATCGTTTGACACCCAGTTTTGAAACAAAACCCACTATTCTCAAGAACAAATGCTCAGATCATGCAAAAAGCTCTTTTAAAATTACATGCATGCCAATTAAATCCATAAAAACCAAACTTTATTTGCATGCAAGATGAATCCTCTTCGGATTCAACTAGAACAGAAGCCATTTAAAAGATTTTGAAGAAAAATATAGGAGATTTAAACACCCAAACAGAAATTTACCTTTAATGGGAGAAGTGAGGGTCTTTCCGGCGAAGAACTCCGGCCACACTCCGGCAGCTCTCTCTCTCTCTCTCTCTCTCTCTCTCTCTCTCTCGACCTTCACAATTGAATGTGAAGTAAGGGGAAGGCAGCCACGGGTTTATAAAGGAGTAAGTGGGGTCTGCTTTTGCAATTTGAAAAAAATTAAAATTGTTAAATTTACAAAAGGGGCCTTTGGTTTATATAAAACTTTGAAATCACCCTCAACACTTAATATAATTTCAAATTTTTGAAACTTCTTAATATACAAGATACCCCAAGCTTATTAAAATAATACAAATAGAACATTAAAATTTTTGGGGGATATTACAGGAATGATCCAAGGGCTCTAAACCAGCCTTCCAAGGTCTTCTAATTCATCCCAGAGTCTAAAAGGTCGAGCTAGACACTTGGTAAAGTCCTAGGAATAAAAAAGACTGAAAAATAGCAGGTATAGGTTGATTTATCGGGTGCATCCTCCTTGGGACGGCTGGCCGTCCCTCATGGATGGTTAGCCGTCCCTTGGGGGATGGTCATCGAGCCATCAGCCCAAATTTGCCCTATATGGGCCTGTTTTAGCCCGTTTCGACCTTGTTTCGGCTTTTTTCGGCTTTTCGGACCTGTTTCAAGTCCAAATTCGACGATTCAAGCGCCAAAATGATCGTGATTCGATTCTCCATTTTTTAAGAAGTGTTTAAAGTGAAAATGCATTGACCGAAATCAAAGTTTTAGGGAAAAATCAACTGATTAGCTGTTTAGGGTCTGCTGGGCCCAAATTAGAGTTTTGAATTCTGCTAACCAATCGCTCCCAAAATCATTTCTTCTTCTCAAAACAAGTTTTAAAACATTTTAAGGAAGTGTTTTGAAGCCTTTGAAGGCTTTGGTTTGATAAAAAGATTTAATCTCTTTCATTCTCGGTCGAAACCCTAATTTGAGCTTGAAAGGGCCTTTTGAGCCTTAAGAGCTAAACATGAGCCAGAAGGCTCAGCAGACCTTGCCACTGATCAACTTAGCTACCAAACACACCTTAAATAGCCATGCCAAAGCCTCGAGACCATTCGGGACAAGATCGACAGTCATTCAGAGCTTTTGTGATTCAAATGACAGTATTGCCCTTTAAGTCACAAAATGCCTTATTTTCTATCAAGCCTGGCTCAGAATGTCATGAAATTTAATAGGGATATTCCTAGACTCTCTAAAGACCAAATGCAAAAAAAAATCGACTCAATCTGACCTAAAAATCTACATGCGATAATGACCTCTAACTAACTACTCACAAGGGTAAAATTGGCAACTTAGGGTTTTGACACCCTATTTTACCATTAATCACAGGTAACCATTAATGACCCTTCCCATGGTAAAAAATGGATGTCTATACACCCCAACACAGTGAAAATACTGACCGCACCTTAAATGTGTGGTATTTACTCCCAAGTGCAGGAGGTCGCCAAATAATATAAAACGATGCGTTCTGAGCATCGAATTCACGGGGAAGGAACTTAAACCTAAGTTAAGACTTTAATAGGTGATTGGTAACATGATTATGTGAATGAATTTAGTCATGAAATGAATGGATTGATTGATGGCATGCATAAAATTAAGGATTAAAAATTGATTGGAAGTTAGTTTAACAAACTACTTTGAGAATGAACTTAAATAAAACAATTAGTAAGAGAAACTAGGTTGTAAGCTTTGCCACAATCAAGCCTATGATAAGACCCTAATTTTTTCAATTCTACAATCTAGATCCACTCAATTGGTGGTCTAGTTTGGAGGATTTAGATTTAGGCACTTAAATTCCATAACAAATGATTAATTAGTGTTGATTATTCACTTAGGCATTTAATCAAACACTTGATCACCAATTACCCAAGCATCAAGTGTACCAATCTCTTGTTAATGCATGATCGAGGGCTATGATATGTTTTATGAATCAATCAACATAATCAACTCAAAATCAAAGACTAATTAATAATGATTAATTAATCACTTAGGCAATTTAGCAAACACTTGGTCACCAATCACCCAACCATCAAGTGTACCATTAAGGAAAAAACTTTGAATGGGGATTGCAGACACCCCATTTTTTATTTATAGAATATAAGTCATCATTTCATGACCCATTGGTTGAGAATGACTAATCATTTTTGGAGGAATAGGTCTCAAAACCCTAGTTTCCTAAAATATCATTTTCCTTGGGTAGATAGAGACTAATATTAATTTTATGTAGGTTTTCGATTCGGAATCGAGTGATCCTTTTTAGCATTTAGTTTTTAGAGAGTCTAGGAATGTCCATGTCAAATTTCGTGTCATGTTGATCGAAGCTTGATAGGTAATGAGAACTTTTCTGACTTTAACGGTAGAATTGTCATTTTTCTCGCATAATTTTCGAATGACCTCTGAATTCATCCCAACTGGTTTCAATGGATTTGTATGGATGTTTAGAGTCTAGGTAGATTATTTTCTCGATAATTGTACGATTCGAGATCGTTTTGGCTCATAATGGTTCATAGTGGCTAATTAGCCACTTTTAGGGTTTGAACCAAAATTAACCGAGATTCAATTATTATTATTTTTTAAAATTAATGTTTCCAAAACCTTGAAATGTTTTCAATATTGATTTTCAAAACATGTTTTATGAAGTGGAATTTTATTTTTTTAACCGATTGATTAGCCGATTTAAAACCAAAATCAAGCCTAACTACTTATAACAGCTAATCGGCTTGGTTTAACCCAACCCCTTGACTATGGTCAGGGATTTTCAGCCTAAAACCCTTCTAGAAACATAGATGATTGAGTCCTGGTCGTTTTGGTTTTTGAATCATTGAATTCGAACTTAAAATGAATAAGATATGCCAAAAACAAGTTGGAAGGGTCCCGAAAGGACTCAAATTCCCACAAATTCGGGATTTATCAATTTTATCCGAATTTCTTTTGATTTTTTTGGCCTAATCTGATATCCTAACACCTTAGGGGACTCGATATGAATCCTTGGATCAGGATTAAATTTAATCTTGACCTTCCATGCTTGAGCCAAAACTCTATAAATAGGGTCCTCTCTTCATTGTTTTTCACTCAATTCTGACTTAAATTTTGAGAAGCTCTCTAGCATAAAGAAAGGAGGTTCAAGAAAGATTTTCAGCAGCCTTAGAGGTATTTATTCATCTTCTTCTTCTTCTTCTTCTACTTTAATCATTTTTTTCTTTTCTCTATTCTAGTTCATTAGAGTGAGTTTCTTTCTCTTCTAGTCCTCTAGAATGAGTTCAATTCTAGTTCTTTAGAATGAGTAGTTCTCTTCTAGTTTACTAGAAGGAGAGAATAGTTTAAAGTTTTCCCTTTTTTTTTTTTTTTTTATATTCTTTCTTCTAGTATGTATTAGCCTGTTAAGACAGTCGTCCAATTGTCCTCTAATACCTATGAGGACGGTTTTCAACTATCATCTAAAGCATTTTTTCTAGTAGTGAACCTAGGTTCATATAGAAATCATTAGGGTAGATTTTCTTCATTTTTTGCATGCATTAATTTGCATTTATTTCAAGCGTATTTTCATATATTATAGTTGTTGTTCAGAATTGCATTTTCAACTTAGTAGCATATTTAGGATTACATTAACCCTAGTTTGGGTTGATTTTAGCCTTTATATACAAATAGGTTAAGTGTAGTTTAAAACTCTAGGTTAGGAGATGTTTCTTACATCCATAGGACGCTTTTATTGTAAGAATTACAATCATGCTTAACATTTAAACTTAATTAGGATTCTAGTATTGAGAGACTTTTTTTCAAAACAAACTTATTTTTATTCAAATCCTTTTCAAAATTAAAGTGTTTTATGAAAAAACCTATTTCGAATACAATTCTTATTCTGGAGTTGTATGTTGGTTAGGACTTGTGGATTGGGAATCATTTTCAAATTAAATTTTATTTCAAAGTATCAATCCTTTTCAAAATCAATTTCTTTCAAAATAAAACTTAATTTGAATTTAAGTCTTGAGATAGAATTATATTTCAAATAGAATTTTTAAATAAGAGTTATTTTCAAAATCAAATTATTTTTTGGAAAAGAATTGATGGTATACTAGACCAACCTCTCCAATCTCGAGTGGTTATGTAATGCATGTATTTCTCCAACTTTGCTTTCTCTTAGCAAACAGTTGTAGTTTCCTACATTTTGTACCATGGCCCATTTGGCCCTACAAGTTAGCAGCAACTACAGTTAGCAATTGCAAATGGGCCCTCCTTGAAGCAAATGTAATACCTAATTAAGTTCTTGTCAATGAGAATGAAAAGCTAATTAACCCAGTCTACACACTGGGCAAAACATATAACCATCGCAAAAACAAAGTAAAAGACTAAAATACCCACAAAGATTAACATAAATAAAGCACAAAATAGGGCATTAATATTTTTAACATATAACATCTGCATATATTAACCTATTTAATTTTCAGATTCTTTACAATTACAAATGGATTTCACAAACAATAAAGATACACTGCACTGCATACATATACTATCTAATTCAGTACCTACTCATTTTTATATATCTAGCTATTTTGGAAGGTACACTATTCATGCTTTTGCTTCCCCATTAGTACCGTTTGATTGAACTAGTTACAGGTTCAGATATGGTTTTACATAGAGCCAATCCAATTGTTCCAATTCCCATAGAGGTTCTAGACCATCAACCATCGGCAAATTGCTATTTGTTGCTGCAGTTTGATCTGCTGGAAGATCAACATGGTCCCCTCCTGAGTATGAACTCTCCAGTGAGCTTGTTTCCTCCACCACTTGAGAAGTTGTTACAGACGTCCCATGATCGCCATGAACTTGTTGAGTCATTATCTTTCTTGTCACTGCTCCTGGTGGGCGTCGATCAAATGCTCGAAAGCTTCCTGATATCACATACACCCGGCACAAACTGAATTCATGCCTTAACTGCATTAAATGTAGTGAAAGAGACATAATTAATAAAACCTTTTAAATGCTTGTGAATCTCGTCTATATATATATATATTCATATTCATCATTGGGGCGGCAAAATCAACCCCAACCCATTTATCTGTCCAAACTCATATAGTTTTAATGGGTATGGATTGATACTTTTTAAAACTCATATCGTTTTAATGGGTATGGATTGATACTTTTTAATAAATGGGTCATAATTGGGCCACCTAACTAAACCCATTAATAATTGATTTGGATATGGATACCCATTTTAAACTGCTATATGAAGCTGGATCGTGTCCTCATTAATGAGCCGTATGTTCAATCGTTTTCTTAGGCATGGCGTGAATGCTTGGTGCTGAGTATTAGTGGATGGCAATCTAAGGTAGATAGCAACCCGTGCTAGTTTACAAAACTAGAGTGTATATATGTAGAAAAAATGTTCTTACGAGGGATACCTTATTTTAACTAAAATCAGCTAAGACCCTTGAGTCATATATTGGATTTGAATATTGAGATGAATCATGTATTAAGTGAATGGGAATCCAAGCGCTAGCGCTTGTGTTCATAGCTGATTTTAGTTAAAATGAGGTATACAAGATTATATATATAGAGGTGTTCTTATCAGGACCCCCCCGCATGATTTTAACTTAAAATCAGCTAATGTTGGACAGCTGTTGGATCAAAATGGAAGGCTGAGATCAAATCACTTAAAAAACCTAGGCATGACCCGCAAGAAACCCAAAATACTCCAATGACCCGTGTGAAACCCAAAATCAGCTTAATATTGGGAGAGAGAGAGAGAGAGAGATTATTGAAGAAGAGATTGAGCAATTTTGCAGGGTGTTTTTGTCTCTAAATTAATGGAGAAACCAGCAGCACCTAAATTGATCATGAAGTTTCTACTAAGAGCGGCTTCAGCAGTAAAGTTCCAAAATCCTCCTTTCAGCCTAGGCAAAGAAAAACAGAGATCATCTGCATACGCCGGCACCAGCGGCAGAGAATTCTCCGGTCCCATCATTTCCATAATTCCAGCAGAAGCTCGAAGAAAGTCAAGGAAGAAAGAAAGCTACAACGCTTAAGAACCCACTTCACCAAAAGTCTCATGCATGGGCCAAATCAAACACAAGAAAAAAATTCACAAAAATTGAGAATTAGCTAATAAGCCTAAAATTTCATCTTTTTTTTCTTCAAAGTCTAATTATACTTCTAATTCTTCTTCTAATTTATTTAAGTTCTCTAGTCATGGGTAGGTAATTTATCATTCAACTGATCATTCATAAGGATTTACCATTATTCAATCATTTTTTGTGGCTTGACGTCGGAAGGAGGGGAGGAGCTTGACGCCGGAAGGAGCTTCACGCCGCCAGAGGAGTCTGAGATCGAGATGTGTTGCTGAACAAGGTGAAAAGTGAAAAGTAGGGCAAGTATATCACGCAGGTCAGCTGGGTTTCATTCGGGTCATTAGAGTATTTTGGGTTTCTCGTGGGTCATGTCGGGCTCCTTAAGTGTTTTGATCTCAGTCTTCCATCTCGATCCAATGGCTGTCCAACGTTAGCTGATTTTAAGTTAAAATCAGGGGTCCCTGATAAGAACAGCTCTAATATGTATATATATGTATATATATATATATATATATATAGAGAGAGAGAGAGAGAGAGAAATGTTCTTATGAGGGATACCTTATTTTAACTAAAATCAGCTAAGACCCTTGAGCTATTGGATTGGAATATTGAGATGAATTATACATTAAGTGAATGGAAATCTAAGGACTTGTGTTCTTAGCTGATTTTAGTTAAAATGAGGTATAGTTGATAAGATCAGGACTATATATATATATATATATATATATATATATATATATATATATATATCGATAAGTATTCTAGTTAGCTATACCTTACTTTAACTAAAAGCAGCTAAAAAATCCAAACTATTGGATTTCTTTTCACTTAATGTATGATTCATTGTAAAAAGAAATCAAAGGACTTGGATTTCTTAGCTGATTTTAGTTAAAGTAAGGTATAGCTGACTAGAACATTTCAATATACATATATATATGAAAATTCTACCATCAGGTGTACTTGATGCTGGCTTGCATCAGGTGACCTGGTTTGCACTGTTGGATTTGTTTAAACGGCTGAGATTGTTTCAGCCTTTAACCAACAAAACACGCGGATCTTTTAGTAAACGAAACCCGACCCGATTGTCTTATTTCAATCCGAAATTAAACAAAATCCATTCGATCGTTTCATTTTCCCTCCCCACAATTGCTCTCCCACTCCTCCATGCCAAAAATCCAATCGCAAGAAACTGCTGCTAGTAAAACCTAGAAACTGTAGCTCAGGCACCCTCGCAAACTCTGCCTCATCTCCCATGACGTTCCGCGACACTAGTTAGGTTACCGAAGCAGCGCCTTGCCGGCGATGACGCATTTTGTTGTTGATGCAAACTTGGTTTCATTTGTAACAAATTTAAGACTTTGTATTTGCAATTAAATTTATTTTCTTTTAAGTTTTTTAATGTTCATTTTGGGTTTCCAAACAATTATTTAAAGAGTTACCCAAATGCTTATACCGGATATTTTCCAAAATCTATCCAAAACGGTACCGTTTAGCTTTACGCAAGTTGAAGTTGCGCCAAAGGGCTTTGCGCAAGATGAAGTTGCGCCAAGGGATTTGCGCAAGTTGAAGTTGTGGGGTCAGGGTCCAAAGGCTTTGTGAAAGATGAAGTTGCGCCAATGTCTTTGCGCTGGTTGAGGTTGAGCGAAGCAACAGCGCGCACATCTAAAATGCACCGTTTTGAGGGGATCCGCGCAATATGCGTCAATGGTTTGGCGCAAAACATAAACAAGAAATAATTCAAACTAAACTTACTTCTTCAATGAACTGTGTCAAAAACTAAGATCTGCTTGAACTGTGTCAAAAATTGATATCGGAAGCAGGATGCGAGTCAAAACTTTATTGATTTGTAACTTTGATTTCACATGAGAGAGGGGAGAGCTATGGTTTCATTTGGGAGAAGAAAATTTTCAGTGACTTGGAGTATTAGGTTAAACTACATTGGTATTGGCGAGATGATATGGGTTAATAGGAAAGATGAGAGATACGGAGAAGAAGAGGAGTGATTGACGAGATGGGATGGGTTAATGGGAAATAGGAGAGATACGAAGAAGAAGAGGAGTGATTGAGGAGGGAGAAATGGTGTCAAAAATTAATATCCAAGTTTTGGAGACAAATCGGGCTGAATCGGGTTGGGCATAGACCGCGTGTAGGAATTTAATCCCTTTCTAATCTCAGCCTTACATTTAGATCGGACGGATGAAATTGGTCACCTGATACAAGGCTGCATCAAGTGCACCTGATGCTATCACGACTCTCTGTCTCTCTCTCTCTCTCTATATATATATATATGGATTATATTATAATGTGCATCTTATACAAAATTGTGTAAGGTGACCTGTCTAGAGTCGATGACAACAAAGATTTTGAAAAACTGGCCATTAGATTAGATAAACTACTTATCAATTTCATGCTTGCAAAAAATCACAGTGATCCAACAGTTGGTTTTTTAAAAAAATAAAAAAAGATTGAAAAAGAAAATGGCAATTTTTTGAAAAACAAAATAGTTACAATTTTTCACAGTGATATTTCTCAAAAACCAACCGTTGCATCACTGTGATTTTTGCCGAGCATGAAATTCATAAAAAAGTTTATCTAATCCAACAATGAGTTTTTCAAAATCTATTCTGCAATTAGCTTAAGGTAGATTTTGTGTAAGGTGACACCTTATATATATACACACACACATACATGATGCTATTATAAGGTGCACCTTTTGCAAAGTGACCTGTATTAAGGCAAATGCAGAATAGATTTTGAAACATCAACTATTGAATTAGATACATTTCTTATGAAATTTATGTTTGCCAAAAATCACAATCATCCAATAGTCAGTTTAATGAAAAATGTCACCATAAAAAATTGTAATAAATTCAATTTCCATGCTACGTCCAAATGGGCCATTAATTTAATATAAATGTTGTGGTTCATTTATTTTGTCAATTTGAGATTGTGGATTCTATTTTAATGACATTAGTTTAGATGAAATTGTACGTAGAGATATATTGGGATTACTAAAAAGAAAGCCTTTATTTTTTGGGTGATTCTGTCAATAGAAATATGTGGGAATCTTTGGTTTGTATTCATAGAAATTCAATTCAAGATAAAAGCAAAGTGTTTGAAGCCTCTAGCAGACACGAATTCCGAATCGAGCTAGGGATTTAACTCTTATATTTGAAATATATTGTTCTTCATTTCACAATTTCTTTGATTGGCAATTTATTTGGTTGCTGAGAAAACCAAGAAAAGGGAAACAAAATAAAAGTTTGAATCTCATGTTTTATGTTATTTTGATTTTTGAAAATTTTTAACACATTTAATTAAACTAAGCCATATTGTTGTATTAGGCCCAGTAGTGTGGAATTCCTTGTTTGCCTTGGGGGTCAAATTATGAAGGATCTAAGATTTACATTTAAACTAAGCCATATTATTGTATTAGGCCCAGTATCTAAGATTTACAGCGATCGGACAAGATTTACAGCGATCGGACCACTGGTTTCTTAAATACAAACTGTAAAAAATTAAATATCTCTATAATGCTTAATAATTTGTATTTCAGAAACCGATGGTCCAATCACTGTAATTTTTGACATGCTTGTCATACATTGGAAGAATATTAAATCCAACGACTCTCTCTCTCTCTCTCTCTCTTTCTCTCTCTCTCTCTCTATATATATATATGTGTGTGTGTGTGTGTGTATGTATGTATGTATGTATGACAGGAGTGTTAACATTAGGTGCAACTGTTGCAAGATGTATATATGTATGTATGTATATATGTATAACAGGAGTGCTAACATTAGGTGCAACTGATGTAAGATGCATTAGGTGATTTCATTTAGAATTAGTTGCAGAACATATTTTGAAAACTGACATTTAGATGAGATACACATTTTATGTATGTCATGCCTGCAAAAAATGACTTTGATATATCTAATATTTGGTTTTTAAAAAATTTCATGAAAAATTATTACTTTTTTATTCTTTAAAATGATACCATTTTTTTTGCCATCGGTTTATTTTGAAACCAACCATGGGATCATTGTCATTTATGGCGGAATTGTATGACAAACAATAGAAGGAGTATATAATTCAAACGGTGGATTTTTTAAAATATATTCCGCAATTAATTCTAAATGAATTGAATTCGTCTGATGTATCTCGCACAAGGTGCGCCTGAATGTGAACCAACCTTTGGAATAGGAGAACTAGACGGGATGATTGCTTCGTCTTCAATGACTCTATACTCGTTCATCTTCCAGATTGTTTTTCTTCCAGTAGGAGCTTTTCCCTTATAGAAAACCATGTTTTTCTTCATTCCAATCACTCGGTTATCGGACGACGAGTAAACATAACCTGGAGAGCCAGTAGCCTTCCAGTACCCGGAACCTGTAGTCCGGCTGGGTCTCCCTCCTCGTGCTTCTCTCTCTTGTCTCCGCGTAAAGAAAAACCATTGCTCAGTGTCTCCATGGCACAGCTCTCCTGAAACCCCTGCAACAATATACCAAAATGATTCATTCATGCATACTTAATTAATTACTTTTCATAGCATTAATCATTCAGTTAATTTAATAATTTCTTTGTTTTTCTCAACGGTCCAAATGATGAAAAAGAGAGCTAGAACCAATTCAAAAAGAAATGAAGGTACTTGGTAGGTGCCATGGCTCTAGTTCATAAATATCAATGACTGGAATAACACGGTGCAGCTCCTGGGTGTTTCCTTCTAGCTGCCTGTGAAGGTAGAAGGATACCAGCTCTTCTTCAGTTGGGTAGAAGCGAAATCCTGGTGCAAGTTCCTCCATTAATTGTTTAGAGTGAGTGAGAGAGAGAGAGAGAGAGATAATTAAGAGAGAAAGTGAGAGGGGAGAGAGAGAGAGCAAAAAGGGGTTGCCTAGTGAAGGGGAAAGTTCAGTTTGGATTTGGGTGGAAACTTC